>SNQJ01S0019372.1:184614-196530 GCA_010110895.2 Picea sitchensis
TCTTTGTTTAAAACACTATATGCATACATATATATGATTATACAGAAAACCAAAATGGGTACTCCATCTTCATGGAATCTTCCAACTACCATGTAGCCTCATCTTGTCCAAAGTGCCTCCATTTCACCTTGAGATGCATGATGGCTCGGTTCTGGAGTGTTGTTTCTCTCCTCTCCAGGATGCATTGAGGTTCATGATGGAATTTTCACTTTGGTTCAACCTGTATCACAGTCCAATCAATAACATTATTGAATCATGAATATATTTCTTCAACAAGGATATGTGGAATACATTATGTGCTATAACAATAAGTGGTGATGCAAGTTTGTACACTATTGGATCAAATATTTCTAGGACATCAAATGGTCCATAGTAGTGGGGTTCCAACTTATCACATGTCCCCAATTTCAATGAAATCCTCTTGGGTTTTACTCAAATATATACATGATATCTCACTAACTCTTTATGGGTTCTCTTTCTATCTCCATAGCACTTTTGCCTATCTTGGGATAATTTTAGATTTTTCCTTATCTTAATTACTGTATGTCCCATTTCCTCCAATATTTATATTCCAAGTGTGATTCTACCCACTAGACTATCCCAACTAACTGTATATCTACACCTTTTTCCATATAGGAGCTCAAACCAACTTAACTTCAATGAATCCTGATAACCATTTTTATAGGCGAACTCTACCAGAGGTAGATATTCTTCCCCCTACTTGGGATGATGCATGGAATTCATCCTTAACATGTATTCTAACACTTTTTTCACTATGTTTGTCTTAACATGTATTTGAGGATGGTAGGCCATGCTAAACAACAATTTTGTTCCCAATCTTGCAAACAAACTTTTCCAAAAACTTGAGGTGAAATTAGCATATCTATCCAAGATTATGGTCTTGGGAAGACCATGTAATATGAAAAGTTTCTTCATAAAAAAATTATCAAGTCAAAGGGAAGTGGTTGGTGCATTTGTAAGTCCAAATGGACCAAATCTTCATCAATTTCCTTGGGAACAATATTCATCAAACACATGAAATTGGTTGGCGCATTTGTAAGTCCAAATGGCACCACTACGACCTCATAGTGTCCATACATTGTTCTAAAGGATGTGTTGTGTCCATACATTGATGGTATCGAGACCTTAATTAAATATTAGAGAAGACTGCAGCTCCCATAAGTTTATCAAAGAGATCATCAATATTGGGTAATGGATACTTGTTCTTGATGGTCATCATGTTCAACTGCCTATAGTCAATACATAGTCTTAAGGTACCATCCTTCTTCCTAAAATAAAAGGATGGAACTCCCCATGGGGATACACTTGACATGATGTAACCTTTGTCTAACATCTCCTTTAATTGTACCTTCAACTCCACCAATTCTGGTATGCTCATTTTGTAGGGTACTTTTGATGTTGGTACAACCTTGGGTACAAGTTCTATTAAAAAATAAATATCTCTCTTTGGAGGTAGTCAAGGTACCTCCTCTAGAAACACACATTTAAATTCCCACAACAAAAGGTGATCTTTAGTATTTATCTCCTTGCCTTTTGTTGATTAATAAATTGTGCAACATTCAAGGGGAATCCTTTCCAAATGAAATTCTTAAGCTACAACACCAATATTTTCCTAACTGAAACTGGCTTCCGAATTCCTTGCAAAATTATTGCATTTCCTTCTTCATCTTCACATTCCAATGTTTTCTCATAACAATTCATTTTTTCCTTATGGGAATCTAGTTGTTCGATGCCTATGAACACCTCATATGATCCTAAGGGAAGGATATTCAAGGATGCACACATTCATAGTCCACTTATCTCAAATGGATAAGATTCTATGAAATCAACCACTTTTCTCTTATTTCATGTGGCTAATTGGACTAGCCATGCCTTTGCATGTTTCTTTATATGTAAGGTACATTCTTCAATAAATTAATGTGAGACATAACTAATATTAGATCCATGTTCAATTAAAATAGAAATGGGTATCTTGGAAATTATAACTTCCAGCTCCACTACAGAAGCTTTGTGGTTTTCTTGTTGATTTTCCACACCTGCATATATCCTTGGCACACTTCTGGCCACATGATTGACTGTGGTTGATTCCTACACATTATAAAATTTCTTGTTTTCAAGTTGTATGTGAGGAAAATCTGTCAACAAATTTGGTTCCCTACAACCCTAACATTGTAGAGTCCCTTTTTGTGGGAACCACTCTTATCTCTTCTCTTCCAATCCTTAGGAGGCTCTCACTTATGTTTGGTTTATTCATAACAACACTTGGCCTTCCTTATAGTGTCCTCCAATGTCTTTGACTCGTCAAACTCAATTTTTTTTCTGTTAGGACGATGTAAATCGACTGAGAAAATTTTGTATTCATGATTTCTCATCCTTGAGGTAAGGAACATACATCAACAGATCCATAAATATCTTGGAATAGGAATCCATGGTAATTTTTCCCAACTTATGCTCATGAAATTCCTTGATCTTTTCATCATAGTAATTCTCCTATAGGTATGCCTTTCTGAATTATTTCTCAAACTGCTTCCAAGTTAGTTTTCTTTCCTTCAATCTTTTTATCTATGTGAGATATTCCTACCATATGTAGGCTCCTTCATTTAGGTTGAATATGACAATTCTTTCCTTGGTATTCTCAGAATAACTATGTACTCAAAAGTACTTCTTCAATCCCAACAACCAAGATTTGTCTTCTTATCCCTTTTTAATTTATCCATCAAAGGTAGGTGTCTTAGCCTTCTTGAATTCTTTAGTCAGAGAAATATGTGAATGCCTCTTCTTTTTCCTTAGAGCACTTGATCAATTTCATCATTGGACAACTCCTTGGATGAAATATTCAAGTTGGATGACTCCATGGAAATAATTCCACGAGATTTACTCTTCTCAACATTATGATATATTTTCTTTGAATAACGCTTTCCCACATCACTATGGTACAATCCGTGCTTTTGGGAATCTGAATTAGTTTTCAACCTCTCTGATTGATGCAAATCTGCATTACTAGGGCCGTGTTGCAAATTCTTATGAATTTCAAACAAGCTCTGTATAGAAATACATTCAGCTATGCCTATTCATCCTATGCTCTCATGAGCCTTTCATTATCTTCCTTTATACTTCTGATAGTGGGTACCAAATTTGAAGGGGTCTCTCTATGCCTTCTACCATCAGATTCCTCATCTCTGAGGTGTGATTTTCCTTCCATGTTGTGCTGCACCATTCACTTCCTCTTTCCTACATGCTGAAATAGAAAAACATTGTTATCCATTACATGAATCATCATCATAGCATGCATTTCGTGGAAAAGTAAAAGTCTTTTTAAACAATTTTAAGCGGTCTGGGCGACCCATTCAAGCCTAGAGTTTGAACTTTTCTCTTATACCACTCTGTAAAATACTCGACCCTCTTATCCTTGCTTAGGTTGATGGAGTGTCAAAACTCTACCTTCATCACATGTATCATCTCTATAAATAATCATCATAGATTAATTCTAGTCACTGAGAGATTTCCAGTGACTGTACCCATGCTCCAAGCTGAGTTCTAAATTGAAATTTACAACCTCACAAATTTTGTAGAATTTCAACTATCAAATCCACCTCACTTCTAGGTGGAAGTCATGTGGAACCCTGCCACTCATGCCAACCAACATGGAAATGACTTAGAATATAGCATGACACTTTCTACCTGGCCCATTGGGAATTCCATATCAATGGATTCGATCACTTGGGCCTATCTTCATCATCGTCAGGTTTCTTCTCATTTGAAGTTGTGAGTCACCCTAGTCATCAAATTCTGAAGACAAATTATCTAATGAGTCCATTCCTGGATCCAATGGTTTTTATACCTCAACATATAATGAATTTGATTGTGTCGGTGCCTCTAACTTGGTGATAATTAACATCCACTCCTTTAACATATTCTAGGGTGAATAGGTGGGACCTACAAAAATTACACAACTAAGATTTCATCTCTCCTATTCATTGATCAATGATAGTCATTGAACTTGATATCCTCTTCATCGCTGGCTTATTCTCCTATCCTCATTCCAAGCCTATTTCCCACCAACTTCCAATGAATGACTGAGATCTATCATCATGTAGATCTAACGACCAGGGTTGAAGTGAGTACCTAAAGACTTCCATAACCTCCAAGACCACTCTCATCCTATCAACCATTCAATTTTAGATACATGTCACCCCTAGAGGAATGCTAGTGGAATTTTGTAGGAAGGTACTTTGAAGCATAGCCATATGTTTATATCATCAATACACATTCACACATATCAATTAAACACTTATATGTTCAAATAATTATTGACAACCAACTGACTAAGAGATGATGTATTTCCTCCCAACCTTAGGCTATGCAACAAAGTACCTTCCTACAACATGCCACCCCTGTACCAAGCCCCGATATCACAAGAGGAATGATTCCATTAGTTCTCAAGATCAGAATGATCCAAGAAGGTTACTCTCCTTCCTCCACTGACAAAAACAAAATTTCCCCCCTTCCCACTGATATCAAGGCTTCCATAGGTTTATCAGGTAGCTTCCCAACTAGATTTCCATTGCACACGGGAGCCCTTTATTTTATATATAGCTCCTTGATGACCTCTCCTTACCAGTGTTGGTTTATTTTCATTAGGTACCAAGATGAAACCCCCTATTTCCCTAGTCTGGATCCATATCTTCTTTTTTTAAGGATGATCATTAGTATTTTGGAAGAGCTTCATGTTTTCTTCAAGAATAACTCTCCAATTTTTTTTATTCTACACTTTGCGCCAATGAAAACCTGTTTTCAATGCACCATTCTCCTGTGTGCCTCTTCCTCTTGCTCGTCTAGTGATGATTTTCCACATTTTTCCTCTTCCTCTACCAATCCCTTAGGATTCCTGTGGCTTCTTACAAAAACAACCTTCTATTTGAGGTACGAATTTCAGAAGGGGAAACTCTATGGCATCCTTTCTGTCATATTATTCATTTGATCCCTCATCTTCTCAAGAGGTCAGGACTGCTAGAAATATTAACTTTCTTATCCACCAATATTAATCCTTCATTACAATTCATGTGGTTTCTTGTAGATTCAAGTACATGAGAAAGTGGTGTATTCAATTTGCAAGTGTAGGATGAAGTGTTAACAAAGCTTCCTATTTTCCTCATTGAAGCTTCTCCATTCCACCTCATCAATCCATCTCACCATGCCACCTCATCAGTTCCCACTCATGGTATCATGGATGGTACTTTCAAGTCTCTTCCCTCTCAGTCATATTTCTAGTATTTTTCATTAATCACACATAACTACAAGATTCATAACCAAATTATATAAAGTATCAACATAATTATAATCATGGGGGAAATCAAGGTGTTATATTGTTACACTCAAAGAATACATTTACCATATATATGTTATGCATTATTGATTGTTGGGTATTTTTGCTTGAGTGATATGTTGTTCACCTAGTAGGATAAGAGCCTTATCTATTAATGACAAATATATTTTTTAAATGTATATGGTGTTTAATGCATGGGTTTAAAGGTATTAGATTATTCCTTAGGATTGTCTTCCTTAAACATCAAAATATATTTCATCCATGGTGTTATAGATGGCTACTAAGATGAATTTATCTTATGATTATTATGAAAGCATTTAATTGATTTTAAAATATAATTTTGGTTGTATATCAATATTTCTAACGAGACTTAGGGGTGACACCCTTGAGGTTCATGTATGCATATGAATGTGTAGTTTTGTTACACTTATAACTCTCCAAAGTGAAGATAATATTCACAAAGAGGATTGCATACATCTCTTAACTTGAATGAATGTCTGATATGAATGCATAGATGGGTTTGACTGTGAAACAAGAAATTGTAATTGTTATGTTTTTGGTAATGCCATTTTTACCTAATTAGGATTCATATTTAAGGTTATGCTATGTTATGTACTATGAATTATAGTATTCAAATATTATATAGCAAGTGTGAAAGAGTGTTATGTATGACATGGGATAAGACATCTTTTATCTTGTTGCTAGCTTCCATTTGGAAGAGAGACAAATACTTTAAATATGTTTTTGAAACTTATTGTGTGAATTATTATGAACCCTCATACAACCGAATGATCCTAAGTATGAGTTGAAGTTACTATGAATTGCCACTAAATCTTTGGAAGGATGATGCACATAGGCTAGTAAAGCCATTGGATGTCAAGAACCATTTAAAGTGTCATTATCGATTGATACTCCAATTGAATAGGAAATTAATATGTGAATTGGATTTTTTTATAATGTTTAATTATTGCATAGAAATTACTATGGCTAGTCATGCTCTTTATTGAAAGGTAGACGAGTACCACCACTTTGAGTGATATTTTTCCATTAGACCTTTAATTGTGAAAGTTGGTAAAAACTCGAGTTAGGAAATAATTTATGTATGTGTTTTCTTATCGAGATGATTATAAAACATTTCATTACATTTAGAAGAAAATATTATATAAATGGATTTTTGTTATAGGAAACGTTTTAATATTGGTCTGACTCTTGAATAAACTTAGACCAAAAATCCCTATTTTGGTAATTATAGTGGGTATGTTTTATATAGTACCTACAATCCACCCATAACACATTGCGTGAACATGTAAATGAACAATAATTCATTTGTTTAAAAGAACATGATATGTTATCATTCTAATAATGTTCGATCATATTTGAATCTTCTTGCTATGTGAAATTGTTGAATTTGTATTTGATTTGATTAATTCATTTGAATTTAAGTGATGATGAATATTTAAATAAATTTTATTTACATATGATTCATATGTTGAGTATACTTCATTATAATTGAACGTTATTTTTTTATATGCAGACTATATCAATGAAAACAATCAAGTAATGAGAGTTGCAGAGAAAGATGCCATGCATACTAGAAAATGGGTCATTGAAGGCTTAATTAGGTCATGTTTGAATCTAGACTACCATGGGGGGAAAATAAAGTGAAAGGGATCATAGGAAGATGCAAATTTACCAATTATTGAACTGGAGCAATGAATAACACATGCGACTAGCAAGACAAACATGGAACGAGGAAGTTTTTTTTTCTAACATTAAACTATAATTTGTTTCTAGAGTAGAATCGTATGCTTTTGAATTTGGAAGTATAGATTAGGTGCATGAGCTAAGTATTGTCGCTTGGATGTGAATATCATAGCGAGTGATTTATTATGTGAATGGAATAAAGGCCATGGAGATAATTATCTATGTTGTGTAGTTCCATGGTATGTAGAGAGAAATTGGAAGGGGGAATTCCTCAACTCCTCTCTTATTGTTATATTATATTTATTTACATTGAGAAAATTTCTATGTGTGAATAGTTAAGGAATGGGTATTTTAATAAATAAAAGAGAGTAAAATAGTTGAAATGCATATGCAGTAATAAACACATTGAGAAAACTATCTATAACCGAAAACCTAACTATCTATGACTGGAAACCTTGTGAAAAGGATCAGGACAAGATGATGCTTGTCAATAGGTTGATCAAGGGTTCATGTGAGTTCACATGATGCATTAACTCATTAGGTTACATTAATAATGTTGATGGAAACCGTGAATCTATGGAAATTAGTCATGCCAATATAACATGTGACTTGAAAATAATTGAGTAATAATTCCTTTAGTCCTACTTGATATCTTCATTGATATGTTTATAATAATTTTTAATGCATGTATGTCATTGATACCTAGATAGGCCGTGATAAAGGAACGAAGATTACTATATTGGGAAAACCCCCCTATGGACTACACTAGGGTTCAAGCGTGCAGGTAGAGCTAACCATCTAAAGTCTCATGATTTTAACAATTATCCCGACATTACCCCACATTCATGCATGAAATAGAGAGTATAAGGATCTGGTAGTCTTACCTTAAACTCCGCGTCTGGTGTCGATTCTTTTGCATTCAGTTGCTTCTCGACTGCAAGTCTCCTCCCAAGACTGACCTGCATTCACCAAAATACAAACAAGAAACTACAAACATGCATCTTATATATGAATTAGTGGGTTAGATGTCATAACAAAATGTAAATCAAACATGAAGATTGAACACATCATATGGCAAAACGGAAAAATTACTTCTTTATATTAATCTCACAAAGTCACTTACAAAATGAGATCAACAACTACTCCTCGAACTTGGTCCTGGGATCCTCTTCACCAAGCTCCAACTGCTTCCACATATCCTTCTTCTCTCACACTTATCTCTAGAGAATGGGCATATTCTTATGAATGAGGGAAAAGGAAAGAATAGGGAATTCTGGCTCAAAACTCACAATGTGGCTACAAATTCTTGGGGTAAGGGGGGAAAGTGAAATGGGAAGAGTTTCACTGTAGCTATGTTTCTCCTTGGAATGAGAATGTTACAGGAGAATATCCCTATGGACAAATGGATTTCCTCTTGGATACTAGACCCCTAACTCCAAGACAGAAAGTGCTATTATGGACACTGACATTCCTTTATCATAAAGATAAATTATCAAATAAGAAGAGGGAACAAGGGAAAGTACCCTTTTACTGACATTTGTCCTTGCTCACTCTAGGATGATTCTTATCTCCAAGTTCATTTGAAGGTCCTATGGTACAATGAGAAACAACAACAGTACTTCCTGCTCTACTATGATTAGCTTTATAATGAATCTATGAAAGAAACGAGTTCATATACACAAACTTTAAAGGAAACAGGCCAAGCATGAATTTATATTAATGAGAACAAAGTGTTGCTTACAGCCATGGATGTAGTGCAGTAGCTTCACCAAGCTCCTTTTTTCTAGACCCTTGCTCAAATAATCCACACATAGAATTTTGATTCTTCAGTGATATCTCCCTTAGGAGATCACAAGTTAGATGCTTTACAATGTCTCTCTATATCAATACCACTCATGAGATCATAAGTTTGGTATCTCTCAATCTCTATCATCTCCCTTTCACCATGAAAAGGCCTCCTTATATGTTGAGGATTCCTCTCCTTCAGTTAAGGATATTCCCTAAGATCAAGGCTTGACCTTAGATTCGAATCCAACCACTTTCAGAGATTGAGGGGATTCTTCCTTGATTTCCCTCAACAGACCAAAATTTACCCAAAAAAGGGGCAGTTCTCCCTTTGAATGGGGTACAAATCATTCCAATGCTCCCCCAGAAAAGGGTACATAGCACCAGTGCTCCTTAACAAAGCATAGGGGATCCCTCCCTTCCAAAAATTGACTTTTTAGTCATTTTTTTAACAACAAAAGACTTGAACTTTTTGTCAAATGATTTCTCCTCTTCAAAACTAGTATTTGAGGTGTCTTTAAAGTGTTCCTGAAAACAATATGATATTTGCGACACATGTGGGAAAAATGTGACACTTTTGACATTTGGTAATGATGACACTAGGGCATCATCTTAGTGAGTAATTTTGATGTGTAACAGATTGCCCCCCAAAGTGCAAAGTTAGAAGATGGGAACTGGTGACTGAAGTACTTTGTAGACTTTTTCAAGAAAGGTTATGGATGCAAAAAACCTGATAGAAGCTACACAGAAACATCCAACAAAAATTATTGACATGTTTCAAACCCAAGGCAGACATACCTATGCTTGAGTGATAAAGACTTTTTAGGTATGGCCGCCATAAAATACATTGCAGATCCATAATTATATTGATAAAAGGTATAACCACTGAAGATACAATGTGGATCTATACTCCTATGACCTGAATTGATCATAGCCATGAATAATACATAGTGGATATACAAGATGACAAGACATATCCACTACTAATACAAAGTGGATCTATGTGACAGTGTATGTGTCATAGCTCAAAAGAACTCCTTCGCAACCTAGGAAAAGTATATATATGAGTGATAACTCAATCTAGGGTCTTCTTACTGATCCTAATATAGTATGAATAAAACCATGTGAATAGATGTCCTGATGTCGATCATGGTAGAAACCACTTGATTACCGGTCAATGAGGTAAATTGTTAACAAGTGCAAGGGAAATCACCATTGATGTCAATGATTCCCAAGGTACTCTAGTACATTTAGATGAATGTGAATGAATGAGATGAACTCGAACATTTGAGGAATCATCCGATGAGAGGTCATTGATGTAAACCTACTGTCAAATGCAAGGAGGCTTGCCATTGAGGCATGCAGGTCCCATGGTACTAACTGGTTTCTAAGTATAGATCCTAGATAATGTGTTGAAGTCGATAGGAATAGACTCATCGCAGGAGGGAATTAATGTATCCCCCATCAACAACATGAAACTAATACAGAGATGTAAATTGGTATATAAAATGAACATGGACTGACACGGGTATTGAAACAAGATATTTGTGATGGCTGACTCTCGAGGTGGATACTTCCCTTGAACACTGAGGCACAACAAAAGAAACATGACATGGACCAAAACTTGATGATGCAGTGGATGGTGTGACCTTCGTCTGGTGAACCAAAGGAGTAAAAGAAACTTAGAGGATTGGCTCAGTGCAAATTTTCAATGGATTAAAATGCATGAAAAGACAAAGTGTCATGTTCAAGGGTGACCGTAAGAGTTACTGGTAGTGTTCTCAAAAACTGCTTGGCTTGCTTCCTTCAATTTTTCCCCCATCTAGATATATGAGTACCTCTTTTTAATTTAACGATCTCAAGGAGGGTAACACATGCTCAATATAACTCACCTTCGGTAAGTCCCTCTTCCTTTGTTTAACAAATTGGAAGAATTAAGGGTTCGGTCCTGTATGGGCCCTTCAATGTATGATTGTTTAACGAGTCCAAAGAAGGTAAACTCAGTGGTTTTTCATATTTAGAGAGTCTGAAAATGACTTAAAGATGACTCCATTGTTTTCCTTTTTTATAATGTTAGTCTTGTGAGGCCAAAAAAGAGATAAATTATCACTCGAAAGATGCCCTTTAAAACCTTTTAATGAGTGGGAAAGGAAGCAAGATCAATCGACAATATTTTCATGTTTAGAGAGTCTGAAAAGAGATTAAATACGACTCCAAGGGGTTCCTTTTTCGTGTATCCATGTGAGCCCGAAAAAGAGATAAAAGGTTGCTCGGTTATATTCTCATGTTTTTACGAGCGTGAGAAAGAACAAAGAGTAAGCTCGGTACTCTGCCCCCAACTTGAAAGCTAGTGGCTTAATTCCAAAATGATCATCAAAGGATGGAGACATGCCCCCCAAGATTCAATTCATTCACCGACTGTGAGGTTGTCACCAATTTATGTACTAGATGGAGAAAAAGGATTAGGGTGGATGAAATTAAGGTTGAAATACGAGAGCTAATAAAAGACTCGACTCGACATCTATGAGATATGGCGAAAGACTCGACCTGACAGGAAAGGTGATTGTTTCATTTTTTAACGAGATTGATATAGGAAAAGAACTATGGTCAAGGCTCCAGGTTTAGTCCCCAGATTTCTGTTTCATTTTTTAACGATCTTGCCACAGAGAGAAAAACTATGCTCAAGGCCTCTATTTCATTTTTTAATGAGCTTTCCACAGAGAGGAAAAACTATGCTCATGACTTATGTTTCATTTTTCAACGAGATTTCCATAGAGAAGAAAATTGTGCTCATGGAATCCTCTTGATCATGGCTTCCAAGAGGATAACACTATGGAAGGAAACAATGTCAAGGGACAAAACTCGATCATGGCTTCCAAGATATCTTCACTGGATGGAAGAAGAATGTTCTAGAAGGAACACATGTCGAGGGTCGCAACAGGGGTAAGGAGATCATGCTTCGATAGCCCTACCGAAGAGATCACCATGTCAACTACTGGATCTAAGTCACAAAAGGATGAGCTTACAGTGAGAGGCTCATCTTGATCGACAACTGAAGGCATGGGAGATAACGCCACATA
>SNQJ01S0019372.1:196580-233187 GCA_010110895.2 Picea sitchensis
AAGGGGTCTTGGACTACCATAACATCAATAAAGATAGTTTTCCCTCCCAAAGTTATAGGAAACTGAGGAAGGATCCATAAAGGGTGACTGGTTCTTCTGTTAAAGGAGAACAGAGTCTGGGTGACTGGCACAAGCTTAGGATAACCCAAAGCTTTCCAAGAAATAGAGGACAAAATACTAATGGAAAAACCTTCATCTATCAACGTCTGAGGAATGACCCGACGAAAAACTTGTATTGTGATCTTGAAAGGAATGTGATAGGGAATACAAGGTCCAGTTAGCACACCCCAATAAAAAAGGATGACCTCATTACTTGGAGGGGCTTTTGAAGGAGAAGGATGAATGCCCCCCGGCACAGTAGATCCTTTATCAACAAGGAAAATGTGGGCAGAATCAGGTTTAATATCTAGAGGGAGAGTAGGATCGATCGATGGTGAAATCAAATCAACCACTTGAGTTTCATTCTCCAAGGGGAGAATGGGGTCGACAGGTGGAAACAGATTGACCACTTTGGCACTCTTCAGAGAAGGAGTGGGATTGACCGATGATCTGACCGGAGAAACCACTTTGGCACTCCTCAATGGAGGAGTGGGATTGACCGATGGTGGAACCAGATCAACCACTTTGGAACTCTTTAGAGGAGGAGTGGGATTAACCGATGATGTAACTGGAGCAACCACTTTGGCACTCGTCAGAGGAGGATTGGGATCGACCGATGGTGGATTCAAATCGACCACTTTGACACTCTTTGGATGAAGGGTGGGACTAACCAATGACGGGTCTGGATCAATAACTTGGGTTTCACTTTTTATATGAAAAGTGGGGCTGATCAATGATGGAACTGAATCAACTACTTTGGTGAGTGGTTCAACTAGGGATGAAACTAGATTGACCACTTGATCGACTAGACTGACTGGGGATGGAACCAGATTGACCAGTCCATCAACTAACAATGGGTTGGGAGAAATCTTACGATAACCGATTGGAATTTGAAGCTTTTCCAAAAGAGAAGAAGCCTCGTCCATATGAGGACAAAGGTGAGAATAATGATCACCTTCGCATAACATACAAGGGATTTTGACAGTTTTCTTCTTCTTACCAACCTTAACGTCACTAGTTGATGGGGTGTCACCAACATTTCTAGAAGGGGTTGATGACGTGGAGGACCACATTTCTAAGACCTTGCGAATACTAGGGAAATCCCTTAGAAAGTCGTCACCATTACAAATACTGCAAGGGAATTTGGGTTTTAGATTCTTCATTTTAATCTTGTTGACCTCATCAACACTCCCAATACTATTAATAATACTTGGTTACTTGGATCCAACATTTGATGTAGCTGGAGGCTTGGTCCCTTTCTGGTTTGTCTTCTTCTCTTCCCGTTTCTTCTTCTTCTTATCAATCTGGCTACTTGCTTGAGAGATTTTACTAGGCGAAGAAGGAGAAATGGAAGGAGACTTGATGGATGAAGAAGGAGAAAGGTCGACATGAGGTTGATGTGTGGGTGGTGTGCCTACACCTGAATCACCTACATTTGAGATCACCGGAGTGGAAAACAACCATACCAGTAACCCAATTGTGAGACCTGGAAGGCTCAAAGTAGCGATGTAAGGAGTACCAACGTGTCCATAAGAAGGAAAAACAAAGGGTTCCTCTAGAAAATAGGTTCCTTCATTGGTCATTCTTGGAATTGACTCCATAAAAATAAAGATCCACCCTAAATTCTACTAGGGATAACAAACAACACACACTAAAAATCTAGTAAGCAAGCAAGCAAACAAAACCTTCTCACAATGAACACACTACTTGGTTATGAAATCCAACATCGAGAGAACAAATTAAGAAGGGGATGAGATAGAGAGGGTGGAAAAGTTACATTGATGACCTGCTTAACGGACTTACACCCTGGTGCAATCTCCCACACATAATCATGGGTATACCCTCCAAGGAGCCCAAGTGATTCTGGCCAATGTCAATTCTAGGTACCATCAAGACTTTCCCCTCCACAGTCACCTTGTGTAAATACCCTAAAGAGATAGGCCACTAAGGTTACCAACTACAACAGTGATGCCTGGGGAAATAGTCGACAATCCGATCCACACACAAGGGCAGGGTATCTAGCCCGAAATCAACTTGAAAGGCTTCCACTCAACATTGTGGGTATACCTTCAAGAGACCCCCATAATACGCGCAATATCTACACCAAGACCAACGAATCAAGTTGAGTAACTCTACTAGCCTCAATGCGAACTCAGTTTTGAACCTTTTGTGAGAAGGGCTTCTCAGGACAAAATGTAGCAATTGGATTTCATCGCTCCCTAACACAAGATCCTTTATTTGTTTGCAACTTTGGAAAATTATCTTTCACACCTATTCCAAAGCCCTACAACAAATCTAATGTAGGTTTGATACCGGAAAAAGTAAAAATGTCTAATCAATTTTAGTTTTGCACTTTATTTTTAAGGCTGTTGTTACTCGAAAGGGAAAAGTCATGGACAATATGGTGTTTTGACCGACTCAAAAGTTATGCAAAGAGATGAATATGCAATCTTTTTATTTTGATGAAAGCTATGCTATGAGAAGTATAAAACATTCATCATTTCAGATGCACAGTGTCCCAAAATGATAAAAAAAACATGCAATTCTGCTACTTCAAATGTAAGCATTCAAGGAAGACAATAAAATGCGAAGAAAAATCTAAGAAATGATAGGGAGAAAGAGAAACCACTCAAAATTATCTGGACAAAAACACAGCTAGAAAAGGCAATTTCATGTTTCTGAAAGAGGTTTCAAGCTCCAATCAATAAAAAAGAGAGTGACAAGAATAAACAACCATCAAGAACCAATCCAAACAACTTCACAAACCAACCACAGACTGTGGGTAAAGAGAACTACAAAACAGGTTGCAAAAGACTGAGCAAAAGAAGGCAGTTTCACTCAAAAAAGACACTATCGCTCCCCTAGAAGGGTGAAAAGAGTGTTGAAACGCCCCCTACAACATTGTAGGGGAGTGTTGGTGCTCTGGTATAGCCTATAGGGGGCATTGGTGCTCCCAGAAACTCAGAAAAATAGCCAAAATTTTGCAAAAAATTACCCAGAATGCATGAAAAAAGGTGAAATTTCTAGTGAAGGTAGGAGAAAGGTAATGGATGATGAACAACCAAGAATTTCTTGGGAAAATTACCTCAAATATCAAATGGAATAGTGCATAGATCCTTGATTTTCCTCACAAAATCTTCCACTAAGTCAAATAAATGAGAAGAAAATAGTAAGTTGACTCTAAATCGTCAAAGACAAAGAGTGACTTCAAGGTACATAAGAAAAATGTCAAAATTCCAAAAAAATGGTGATAAATTCTTAGAAATCATAGTGTTGAAGGCCAGGACCAAGGTTTACTGAGGTTTTAAAACTCTTGAGCAAGTGCCAAAATCAAGAAATGAATTCAGAGAGTGAAAACCCTAGAAGATTTCTCATAAAAAAGGGGCAGTGCTCTGGTGTAAAGGGAACCAGAGCATTTAAACACTCTGTGTAAGGCCAACAGAGAGTGTCAGTGATCTAATAGCAAGGGCAAGGGAACGCTAGGCTCTCAAAAATCAGAAAAATTCCCAGAAAGTCAAAGTTTCAAGAAAACTTAGTCAATCAAGGTGAATGTGATGTCAGAAAGAGGCAATCAATCAGATCTAAGAATCAGAGACACAATGTGTAGAAGGTCAAAGAATGATCAAAGACCAATACAAGGCCTAGGAAAGGAATCTAAAATCAAAGCTCCTCCCTAGTGGAGTCACCAATTTCTATTACAGGAGAATCCCCCTGCAGACAAGTGGATTTTCTCTTGGATGCTAGACCCCTAACTCCAAGATATAAAGTGCTATTATGGACACTAACATTCCTTTATCATAAATGTAAACTATCAAAGAAGAAGAGGGAAGAAGGGAAAGTACCTTTTTACCAACGTTTGTCCTTGCTCGCTCCAGGCTGATCTTGATATCCAAGTTCAGTTGAAGGTCCTATGGTACAATGAGAAACAACAACAATACTTCCTACTCTACTATGATTAGCTTTATAATGAATCTATGAAATAAACAAGTTCATATACACAAAATTTAAAGGAAATAGGCCAAGCATGAATTTATATTAATGAGAACAAAGTGTTGCTTACAACCATGGATGTAGTGTAGCAGATTCACCAATCTCCCTTTGTCCATACCCTTGCTCAAAAATCCACACACATAATTACGATGCTTCAATGATATCTCGTTTATGAGATCATAAGTTATATTCTTTACAATGTCTCTCTATATCAATACCACTCATGAGATCATAAGTTTGGTATCTCTCAATCTCTATCCTCTCCCTTTCACCATGAGAAGGCCTCCTTATATAATATTGGAGAGACCCAACCACTTGAGAGATATTTGGGATAAGTTGAGTATTCCTATCCTTCAGTTGAGTATCTTCCCTAAGATCGAGGATTGACCTCAGATTCAAATCCAACCACTTTCAGAGATTGAGGGAATTCTTCCTTCATTTCCCTCAAAAGACCAAAATTTACGCAAAAAATGGGTAGCGCTCCCTTTGAATGGGGTACAAAGCATTCCAACGCTCCCCCAGAAGAGGGTACATAGCACGAGTGTTCCCTAACAAAGAATAGGGGAGCGCTCCCTTCCAAAAATTGACTTTTTAGTGGTTTTTTCAATGGCAAAAGACTTGTACCTTTTGTCAAATGATTTCTCCTCCTCAAAACTAGTCTTTGAGGTGTCTTTCAAGTGTTCTTGACATCAATATGATATTTGCGACACTTGTGGGCGAAATGCAACACTTACGACATTTGGTAGTGACACTAGGCCATCATCTTAGTGAGTAATTTTGATGTGTAACAAAGACCCCAACACCTCATTTTATATGAAAAAGGATGGTTATTCAATTGGGTGATGGGCTATAGGTGGTGGATTAGTTAGGAAACTACCCAATATCCCATAATCTCAATGAATCCCTTGCAATTTTTTTATTTTTTACAACTTTTGTGGGCATACGCGGGCTGTAATAGTGTAGCTAGCACATGTACATAGGTAGTAGTGGAGTAGCTAGCGTACATACGCGGGCATTAGTGGTGCAAGGTGCGTACATCTTCAAAAATAGTGTTTTTAAGAAGAGTTGTTCAATGTTGGATTGGAAAAATAAGTAATTAATATGGCCTGATGCCAGGTATGCATGTATGGTGCAATTTAGGGTTATAACAGATCCCCTTAATGTGTGAGGTTAGAAGAGTATTTGATGGCTGAAATACATTATAAATATTCACAAATGTACAAAGCGAGTGATCCCAGGACCAGATTTCGAGAGGTGCCATATGCAAAATAACAATTGTCTCACCAAGGCGAGCATACCCATGCTCAAGATGAAATAAATCATGGTTGCCAGTCAAATACACTGTAGATCCATGTCATATAACTATACAAAGTGTAGCCACCAGAAATACACAATGGTTTTACATATCAAAATTCAAAGATATACATGTATAGTATCCATCTTCAAGAAGCCAATGATGCCTGATGGTTGGAGATGAGCCCTTCAAAGCTCGAGCAACAACTTCAAGATCTTCACAACTTGGGTAGGAGTGTAATGTGAGTGTACGACTTCATTACCCAGAGGTCTTCGATGACTCATCGGGGAACATACAAGAGGATCTTGATGATCAGGAAAAGAACTCCATTGATTTCAAGAAAAAAATTGATTGGACTTTCGGGATGGTCGGGCATGAGGGAAAGAGAGAAACTACAGAGAGGCTGACTCAAGTTCGGTAAAAATTCCCTTGGACAATAGCATGATAGATGATTATACTAAGGCAACATGACATTGACATAATTTCACGATGCAAGAGGCAACACAGACTCTCCATGTGTTTGGAAGAATAACCAAACGGAGGAGGACACAACTCTATGTAGTGAGAACAACTTCCTAAGGTCATATTAAATCCCAAATCTTGACGAAAAGATGGAAGGATGTTCTTTTTCCAAGGGTGACTCATTGTGTTGCCATAAAAATAAAATACTTTCCCGTCCTCTTTTTGGGGTATATTTGATTTTCTTGTCTTTTTCAATATTTTGTAATACTTTCCCGTCCTTTGTAACGTAGCATTATTTTATTCCTTTGTAACATAGCATGATAATGTCCTTCAATGTAATTTTAAATGAGCCCAGAGAAGGTAATCTTGGTGGTTTTTCATTTTTATAGAGTTTGAAAAAGCACAAAAGAAGACTTCACTGGGGTACATTTTTTCGCAGGTAGTCTAGTCAGTTCGAAAAAGGGGTAAACTAGCACCGAAAAGATGTCTATTCAAAACCATTTTAATGAGTGTGAAAAAGACAAGATCACTTGACAATATTTTCGATTTTAAGGAGTCTGAAAAGAGATTAACTATGGACTCACTGCCTTTTTCTAGATTTAGTCTCCTAGCCCAAAAAAGCGAAATTTGCTGAGGAGAAATCTCTCAGCGAGATGAATCTCTCAAGGTGTACCTTTTTCCTCCTTAATCTATAGGATGGAAAAAGGGGTAAACTCATTCCAGTAGATGTATTTCTATACCAATTAACGAGTGTGAAAGAACAAGGCCACTCGACGATCTTTTCAATTTTAAGGAGTATGAAAAGAGCTTGATTATGGACTTTGTACAGTATGTTCTTCTGGACCAATTTAACGAGAGTGAATGAACAAGGTCACTCAACAATATTTTCAAGTTTAGGGAGTCTGAAAAGAGCTTAACTATGGACTCCGTGGGGGTTCCTTTTTCGCAAATTTAGTCCCTCAGGCCCAAAAAAGGGTTAAAATTATACCTAAGAATACTCTTCTAGCGAACTGAAGTTCCTAGAGTATACCTTTGTTCATACTATTGACCATACAGACCGAAAAAGGGGTAAACTACCACCGGAAAGACGTGCCTTCAAGTTTTAATTTGGCAAGCGTGAAGGACAACAAGATCACTTGGCAATATTTTCATGTTTATAGAGTCTGAAAATGGATTAAAGAAGGCTCAAAGGGGCTACGACTCATGTATGAAATGGGTTCAGGTAGAGCCCACTACTAGGCTCAAACCAAGAGTCTCTTCGATAGTCAACTTGGGAAGTCTCCCAAAAGGGAAGAAAACAAAAACCACGGTGTAATTCCTCCCAAGGTATAGAAACCGTAGTCATGGCTTCAAGCATAGCCTCATCTGAAGGCAATTCAAAATCTGAGAAATCACACAAATGAGGGTCGACAATCCCAAAAGGTGAAGTAAACTGACCATATTCCATATGACAATGGAGGATCTGGCCAGGACTGGCAGAGTCTATCAACAAAGAATCACAAGTATGGGGGCTTGAGGATCAACAAACAATGAGATCAAACTCATAAGGAGACTCAAGATCACTTGGACAAAGAGAGGGAAGCAAGGGCTCCCATGCCCCCATAGGATAAACCAATGGATCAATTGCAGAGACCAAGTATCGAGAAGGAAAACATGATTGCACAAATTCCTGATCAGAAGCAATTGAACACCAAGGATAAGAGGCCACATAATTAACCCATGGTATGGTAGAGTCTACATGAACACTAGGAACATATAAAGGGGTAGTCTGAAATAACACTAAATTAGGATGGTGATTATCGGATTCCAGCTGGTCGATAGTGATAATGCTTCCATTGTGAGGGAAATTCATCACCCGAAAGAGTGTAGAAACCACACTGTACATAGCATATATATAATCATGCCCGAGAATAATATTAAAATATAACGGTCCTTGCACCACTATAACATCAACAAGGACAATATTCCCACCTAATGAGATAGGAAACTGAGGAAGAATCCCCAAATATTCACTAGGACATCTGCCAAAATCCAACAGCTCATGCGAAGCAGACATAATCTCAAGAGATCCCAAGACTTTCCAAATCGAGGAGGATAAAATACTTTCAAAGGCTCCTTCATCCACAATACATCGATAAATGTTTGTTGAATTAACTTCAACCCTTATTTGAAAAAGTGTAGAAGAAGGAAGACGAGGCTCAACAAGGTCATTCCAATCAAAGGAAACCATCCTAGGATTTGGATGGGGTGTTCTCAGAATGAGCGGAATGCCCCCTTTCTCTAAAAGTATTGAACTAGAAATGATAAAAACATAGTCGGTAGACACATCACTCCCTAAGAGAAGAGTGGGATGAGTTGGAGACTGCATTGGCATGACCACTTTGGTAGACTCGACACTCTCCAAGATTGGGATCAATCGAATACTGCTTCAGTATGACCACTTTCTCAACCAATGGTTGAATAGGTTGGGAGACTACATGGTCTAAAGGCACTTCATCCCCCAAAGGAGTAGTGGGATCATACGATGACTACATTAGCATGACCACTTTCTCAACCAATGGTTGAATAGGCTGTGCAACTACATGGTCTAAAGACACCTCACCCCTCAAAAGAGGAGTGGGATCAACCGATGACTGCATCGGCATGACCACTTTCTCAACCAATGGATGAATAGGTTGCGAGACAACATGGTCTAAAGGCATCTCACCCCTCAAAAGATGAGTGGGATCAGTCGATGACTACATCAACATGACCACTTTCTCAACCAATGGATGAATAGGCTATGAGGAAACCTCACAAGACTCATAATCATAAGAGCTTGCAGACAGGGACCAAAATCTTTGTGCCTCTAGAATGCTAGGGCACATATGAGTAAGGTGATATCCCTTGCAAATATTGCAAGGGAACATAGGTTTATGTCCTATCCATCTAGGTTTCTCAAAAGAATCAATGCTTCGAACATGACTGGGAGTGGTTGGTTTCACATATCCAACGCGATTTGCAGAGGTTGTTGATGGGTCAATAACATGACTCACAGAGGCTACAGACCTATTTCCATTATGACTAGCAGCGACTGGAAATTTCCCCCCAAGCATGACTTCTAGAGCGTGGGTGATTTCCCCCAGCATGACTTGCAGAGGCTGGGTGCTAGTCTTCAACATGACTATCAGAGGTTGAGGACCCATCTCCAACATGACTTGTAGAGGTTGGTGATTTATTCTTCCTATTATTCCTCTTTCTATTTCATTTAGACTTCCGGTTACTAGTAATTGTACTTTCACCAGAGGCGGGAGAAGGAGGAGGAGAATAATTTGTTGACAAAGGAACATCAACATGGTGCCCATGAAATAAGGTTCTTAATTGATAATTTTCAAGATAATTCATGACATTTGGAATGGTGCCCAACCAAGCCGGTAGTCCCACATTCAACCCAAGAATGCACAAAGTGGCCATCAAAGGTACACCAACTTTTCTGAAGAAAGGAAAAGCATAAGAAACCCCTTGCAAAGGGGTTCCCTAGTTGGTATCATCAGTAATTTTAGCCATGAAGATCTTATGCACAGGTTCTCCCCTTGCGGGATTGTTCAAGTCCATAAAATTCTCACACATTGACTCTGAAGAATCAGTGTTATCAAAACAACGCCTATAAAAAGGCGGCTCCATGTTTCTAATTGGAAGACCAAAAAGTCCTCACAACCGATCGACCAGGTGGTCTACCACCCTAGGTCAGAGACCCACAACCATGATTGACGAACTCACTACGGAAAAATAGGGAGCACATAGCACACAATAGAAAAACTCCTAAAGGAAAAATCAAACAGACCACTATCTAGTAGGAAGAATAGTTATGCCAGCCAACACTAGAGAAACTTACTGGTGCAAGTGAAAATCGAACAAGGAAGCACCCTCTGGATATACTCTACAAATTTTGGCCCAAGGTCTTCCCTAGGTACCATAGTATACCCCCTCACTCACCTGTGTAAGTCCCTAAATTAAAGGAAACTAAGTTTCCAGCTCACAAACAGTCACCAAGTGGGTACAGTCGACAGTTGGGTGGACCACAATGCGTAGGGTATCAAGCTCAAAACCTATCGAGGGTATTGAAACAAAGTGGTTAGAAAGACAACTGAGGACCTTGAACATATTCAATATCCATGAATCTCTGTGGAAAATGCGATTGATAGAATCCAACGACAAGTCCTCTATATGCGTTCCCCACTACGCTTGGTCCGGATTTGGAGGGGTTATCTCCGTTACCTTTCCGCACACGACCTCATGTTTAGCCCCTATTTTAGAGGGGGGTACCAGATAAATTTCACATTTACTGGACTTTAACACTCCCTAAATTAGACTCCAATGTTTGTTTTATATCGTTGAAGAGTTTCCTCTCCAACCTAAATCAAGGCTCTAGCCTAGACTAGTTGATGGACCCTACAAACATAAATGTCTAGTTAATTTTAATTAGCGTTCCTTTTACTGTATTGATTTAATCAAAAAGGGGTGTGGTAGTGCAACTGATGTTGTTCAGACTCTTGAAGAAAATAAAACTTATAAGAAAACTAGCAAAGGAACGATTATCTTTCTTATTTTTCTTTTGAAATGGTTTTAAGATGAGAAGAAAACACAACACTATGCTAATTTATTTTTCATTTTCAAATGACAATGCAAAGAAGATGCCAAGAAAGAAAGAGACCTAACAAGATAAGTATTTCTTTTTATATTTTCTTCCAATCAAAGTAGAGGTAACAAAATATTTTAAAAGAAATTGATGAATATACGATTCATGGGAATTTTGTTTCAAAATGCAACTCATTTTTCTTAAAAAATAAGTTAAAAAAGCTAGGAAACACAAGAAATATTTTTTTTAAAAAGACAAGCAAACTGATGTCAAACCCAGGCTAAAAAATGTAACAACAGAGACTAGTACTAGATCAAGAAACCCCTAAGAAGTATGACTTCAATCAAGGAAGAGGTTGACGGCCTCTTCTTACTGAAAAAATTTCTTGACACAGGCACGCTACTGACACTTAAGCAGCCTATGTATGTACATGGGTTGTCCAAAGGTAGGGCACGTGTGTATGCGTGCAGACCCACTGCAGGCCATGTACACCTTTGTAACTTCTCAAAAAAAAAAAACTAACAATCAAGCTGACTAGGCAGGGAGTACTGGTATGGAAGACCAAAATCCCTTGAAGACTTAGCAACTTACAGAGAACTCAAAGAGGTAATTAAACCAATTAAAACACCCAAAACAATCCCCTAAAAACCCTAGAGGCTTCCCCAATATGGTCGTGAATTCTGCTATAGTGGGAAAACCCCCTATGGACTACACTAGGGTTCAATCATGAAAGCAGAGCTAATGATGTAGGAGAATCACTCAAGCCAGCTCAGCAACGCACACAGTCAATGGGATGAAGAGAGGTGCAACCCTCTCATTTTTCGAATTTGAAATTTGTATTAAATGTTTGTAAGGATGGTAGAGCCAAAGTCGTGCCTTTGAGTAGGCTGTAATTAAAGAAGGCCTTTAATGATTGTAAGGCTAGGATCTAGATCCCATTCGGACTAGACATCCCATTCAATGTAATTCAATGTAATTGAATAGAGTAGGTAGCTTGGAGGGAAGATCTCGAAGATCCCCCTCATGTAAAAGATCTTTTGATCCTATTTTAGGGTAAGTCAAATAGAGAAGAGAAGAGAAGAGAAGAGAGAAGGAGCCGAGACTCTATAAAAGTCTGAGCTCAAGAAGACCTTGTAAAGGAGGCATTTTAGATTAATACAATCAGAGCCGTTTTTCCTGCATGTTATTCTGTGTATGATGAATGTCTTCATGTGTGTGTATTTATATGTTGTAGATGTATGATTAGGTGTCCATTTGCAGTAACATATATGTTCTTCTATCTATGGGTTCTTTGATTTCAGGTTTGGGGATTCTTTGAGGCTTCATGTCAAGAGTGTGTGACAGAACGCTACGGGTTCTGAAAGCCAGTGCATAGATGCACTCCTGAATTTTGAGAAATTTGGGTAAGGACGTGCCAGGAGGGTGCACCAGCTAAATTCATTGGATCAAGGAGAAACCTCAAGGTTATTGAATACCTTGGAGGTAGGACTGTGTAGATGAAGGTGCAGCAAAAGACAAAATCTTTGAGGAGTTCTGTATAGCTCTACTAGGAGGGCATTGAGTAAGCACACTGAGTGCAGAAGAGAACTCTTGTTGAGTTCATTAATGGAAACAGAGCCACTGAGAGAACTCTCGAGAAAATATGCTAGGTGGGCATGGAGTAGATGCATGGTTTGCATTAAGGAGGAGAACTCTGGTTCAAGCTCATAAGGGAGATAGAATCACTAAGGATTCTATAGAACTCTACCAGGAGGGCATTGAGTAGGTGCCTGTGTGCACAAAGATAACTCCTTTGAGTTATGGAATATAAAAGCTTCCAAGGAAGAGGACCTTCACAGGGTGACTGAACACCCTACAGGCTTAGCAACAAGAATTTGAGCAGGAAGAGGCCAAGAGGGCACTTCCATCCCTTCAAGGAGAGAAAGGGACCGAGGACAAAGACCTGTGCAAGGAATGCATGAGGCCAACACTTGAGTCAAGGGTTGACAGACAACCATCTGGAGGCTTGTCAAGCATAAGGAGCGCGCCCAAAACAGGTTTGGGTTTCAAGTCTGAAGCGTGGGAGGCCGGGCACAAGAGCAAAGACCCTTTGAAGTCAGAGCACAGCATAGAGAAGCTCAGGACAGATAGCACCTTTGTGTGTGTAGGGACCCTGGAAGGAGTGCAGAGGTCAAGAACCTCTTTGAGGTTCAGCGTTAGGAACAGTTCTTTTCTGCACAGAGCGATAACTGCAAGGAGTGCAGAAGTCAGGGAAACCTTCCAAGTTTTTACAGTCCCAAGCTCAGGAGGAGGAGTGTCCCAAGAACACAGGCGAGACCAAG
The DNA here is from genome assembly GCA_010110895.2 of Picea sitchensis. NCBI lineage: Eukaryota > Viridiplantae > Streptophyta > Pinopsida > Pinales > Pinaceae > Picea > Picea sitchensis. The sequence goes on from SNQJ01S0019372.1 coordinate 209,365, forward strand.
GTTGTAGGCTCACAAGAGGAAGAAAAGGATGAGGCCTTTGGGACACTTGAAATATTCCTGGTTCAGGAAGAAAGAGCGTAAGCTCAACGAGGAGCTACAACTGTCGTCGGATCGAGCAGAGGAAAATATCAGGACCATTGAAGTTTCACATCCAGGCATCGCAGGAGAGCACAGCGGAAGAGAGAAGATATGGGCCGTCAGATCTAGCTTAGACAACCGATAGCCCTCAGATCTATGGAAAGGAGCGAGAGGTTTAAACCCCGTATGTAGAGGAGAGAACCTGTGAATGTTTGTTTTATATCATTGAAGAGTTTTCTCTTCAACCTAAATTAAGGTTCTAGCCTAGACTAGTTGGTGGACCCTACAAACATAAAAGTCTAGTTAATTTTAATTAGCGTTCTTTTTACTAGCTTGATTTAATCAAAAAGGGGTGTGGTAGTGCAATTGATGTTGTTAAGACTCTTGCAGAAAATAAAACTTATAATAAAACTAGCAAAGGAGCGATTATCTTTCTTATTTTTCTTTTGAAATGGTTTTAAGATGAGAAGAAAACACAACACTATGCTAATTTATTTTTCTTTTTCAAATGACAATGCAAAGAAGATGCCAAGAAAGAAAGAAACCTAGAAAACTAAGTATTTCTTTTTAGATTTCCTTCCAATCAAAGTAGAGGTAACAAAATATTTTAAAAGAAACTGATGACTATACGATTCATGGGAATTTTGTTTCAAAATGCAACTCATTTTTCTTAAAAAATAAGTTAAAAAAGATAGGAAACAACTCATTTTTCTTAAAAAATAAGTTAAAAAAGGAGTAGGAAACAGCCAAGAATTTTTTTTTTAAAGACAAGAAAACCGATGTCAAACCCAGGCTAAAAAATGTAACAACAGAGACTAGTACCAGATCAAGAAACCCTAAGAAGTATGACTTCAATCAGTGAAGAGGTTGACTACCTCTTCTTATTGAAAAATGTTTGACACGCACACGCCATCAATTCTAAGAACCCTGCATGTGTACATGTCCAAAGGTAGGGTGCATGTGTATGCATGCACTCATCAGAGGGTCGCAAAATAATCCTTTGTAACTTCTCAAAAATAAAACTAACAATCAAGTTGACCAGGCAGGGAGTACTAGTATCGAAAACCAGAATCCCTTAAGGACACAAAAATTTACAGAGAACTCAAAGAGGTAATTAAAACCAATTAAAACACCCAAAAATCCCTAAAACCCTAGAGGCTTCCCCAATAAGTTCGCCAGTTCAACTAGTGGGAAAAACCCCCTTATGACTACACTAGGCTCAACCACAAGCAAAGACGATGCAAAGAGAATTCACTCAAACACACCATGCACATTCCTAAATAACACACACATTCATCGGATTAAGAGATATAATAACCCTCTCGCTTCAAATTTTGAATTTGAAATTTGTACTAAATGTTTGTAAGGATGGTAGAGACAAAGCCATGCCTTTGAGTACTGTAGTTAAATAAGGCATTTAATGGTTGTAAGTCCGACTAGATCCCACCCTGGACTAGACATCCCATTCAACGTAATTGAATAGAGTAGGTAGCTTGAGGGAAGATCTCAAGAGCCCCTCATGTAAAAGATATTTTGATATCTCATTTAGGTGTCAAACAGAGAAGAGAAGAGAAGAGAGAAGGAGCCGAGACTCAGTCAAAGTCTGAGCTCAAGAACAAATTGTAAAAAGAGGCATTGCATTAATACAATTATAGCAGTTTTTCCTGCATGTTAATCTATGTATGATGAATCTTCATGTGTGTGTATTTATATGTTGTAGCTGTATGATTAGGTATGCATTTGCGTGGAACATATAGGTTTTGCTATCTATGGGTTCTTTGATTTCAAGTTTAGATTCTTTGAGGCTTCATGCCAAGAGGGTGACAAAACGTTATGAATTAAAGCTGCTGCATGATGCACTCCACCCCGCCAGAGAATTTGGGTAAGGACATGCTAGGAGGGTGCACCAGCCAAATTCATTGGATTAAGGAGAAACCTCAAGGTTATTGAATACCTGGGAGGAGGACTGTGGTAGAGGAAGGTGTACAGAAGACAGCCCCAGGAGTTCTTATATCTACCGTGAGGGCATCGGTAAGCCGCGACTGAAAGGCAGCAACTCGTTGAGTTCATTAATGGAAACAGAGCCACTGAGAGAACTCTCGAGAAAATATGCTAGGTGGGCATGGAGTAGATGCATGGGTTGAATTGAGGAGGAACTCTGCTATGAACTCATAGCAGAGTTCATAGAGAAACATAATCACTAAAGATTCTAGACACTCTACCAGGAGGGCATTGAGTAGGTGCATGTGTGCACAAAGAGAACTCGTTTGATTTCTGGAATAGAAAACCTTCCAAGGAAGAGGACCTTCATAGTGTTGTTGAATACCCTGCAGGCTTAGCAAGGAGAGTTTGAGAAGGAAGAGGCTAAGAGGGAACTTCCATCCCTTCAAGGAGAGAAAGGGACGAGGATGAAGACACAGTAAGGAATGTACTAGGCCAACACCTGAGTCAAGTGTTGATGACAACTATCCTCGAGGTTTGTCAAGCATAAGGAGGTGCCTTAATGTGTTTAATTTCAAGTCCAAGTATTGGAGGCCATGTGAGAAAGACCTTGCTAGGAGAAGAGCATGGCAGAAGCTCAAGACGATAGCACCTTTCAGGTGACCCCGAAGGAGTGCAGAGGTCGAACCTCTTTGAGGTTCGCTAGGAACGCCTCCTATGACGAGCAATAACGCAAGGAGTGTAGAAATCGGGGAAACATTTGAGGTTTCACAGTCCTGAAGCTCAGAGAGGAGGAGCGTCCCAAGAACACAGGCAAGACCAAGGTTGCAGGCTCACAAGAGGAAGAAAAGGATGAGGCCTTTGGGACACTTGAAATATTCCAAGCTCAGAAAGAAGGAGCATAAGCTCAACGAGGAGCTACAAATGTCATTGGATCGAGCAGAGAATGAGATCAGGACCATTGAAGTTTCACATCCAAGACGCACAGGAGAGCGCAGCGGAAGAAAGCAGATATGGGCCGCCGATTCAGCTTGACAACCGAGCAGCCCTCGATCTATGGAAAGGAGCCGGTAGAGGTTTAAACCCTGCATGTAGAGGGAGGAGAACCTCGAAATGTTTGTTTTATATCACGAAGAGTTTCCTCTCCAATCCTAAATTAAGGTTCTAGCCTAGACTAGTTGGTGGACCCTCAAACATAAAAAGTCTAGTTAATTTTGATTAAGCGTTCTTTTTAAGGCTTGATTTAATCAAAAGGGGTGGTAGTGCAATTGATGTTGTTAAGACTCTTGCAGAAAATAAAACTTATAATAAAACTAAAAAGGAGCTGCATTATCTTCTTATTTTTTCTTTTGAAATGGTTTTAAGATGAGAAGAAAAACACAACACTATGCTAATTTATTTTTCTTTCAAATGACAATGCAAAGAAGATGCCAAGAAAGAAAGAAACCTAGAAACTAAGTATTTCTTTTAGATTTCCTTCCACCCAAAGTAGAGGTAACAAAATATTTTAAAAGAAAAAACCGATGACGGCACGATTCATGGGAATTTTTTAAATGCAACTCATTTTCTTAAAATAAGTTAAAAAAGATAGAAATACAAGAAATATTTTTTTAAAAGACAAGAAAACTCCATGTCAAACCCAGTCTAAAGACTGTAACAACAGAGACTAGTACCAGATCAAGAAACCCTAAGAAGTATAACCTCAATCGGGGAAGAGGTTGACTACCTCTTCTTATCATCGAAAAATTTCTCGACATGTGCACATGCTACTCCACACTTACAACCCGGTATGTACATGGTCCAAAGGTAGGGCGATGTGTATGCATGCGCACTCCACCGCAGGTCGTGCGTGGTACAGTCTCCTTTGTAACTTCTCAAAAAAATAAACGTTGACTAAAAGCAGTGGAGTAATCGGGTATGGCGCATCACGTAATTTCTTTGAAGACTTAGCAACTACAGAACTCAAAGAGGTAATTAAACCAATTGCTCACCCCAAAAATCCCCAAAACCCTAGAGGCTTCCCCAATATGGTCACACTCTGATATAGTGGGAAAAACCCCTATGGACTACACTAGGATCAACCATGCAAGCAAAGATAATGATGCAGGAGAATCACCAACAAACACCAGCCACCAACAAACACGACATTCAGTGGGATGAAGAGAGGCACAACCCTCTAGTTTCAAATTTTGACCGAAATTTGTATTAAATGTTTGTAAATCTAGTAGAACCAAAGTCGTGCCTTTGAGCAATCTTTAGTTAAAGTTTCCTTAATTCGCTGTAAGGCTGGGATCTAGATCCCATTCGGACTAGACATCCCATTCAATGTAATCAACAAAATTGAATAGAGTAGGTAGCTTCGAGGGAAGATCCTCAAGAGCCCCCAAGCGTATATTTTGATCTTGTTTTTAGGTAAGCCTAATAGAAGAGAAGAGGTATAGGTAGCTGAGTCATGACTCCCAGAAAATTCGAGCTCAAGAACACCTTGTAAAAAAAACAAGCATTTTCCATTAAATACAAAGACAACAGTTTTTCATGCACATGGTTGTTTATGTGTTTATGAATGTCTTCATGTGTGTGTATTTATATATGTTGTAGATGTATGATTAGGTGTGCATTTGCAGGAACATATATGTTCTGCTATCTATGGGTTCTTTGATTTCAGGTTTGGGGATTCTTTGAGGCTTCATGCCAAGAGGGTGTGACAAAACGTTGCGAGTTCTGAAAGCCAGTGCATAGATGCACTCCTAAATTCTATAGAATTTGGGTAACGACGTGCCAGGAGGGTGCACCAGCTAAAGTCATTGGCTCAAGGAGAAACCTCAAGGTTATTGAATACCTTGGAGGTAGGACTGTGTAGAGGAAGGTGTAGCAGAAGACAGAATCTCTGAGGAGTTTTGTATATCTCTACTAGGAGGGCATCGAGTAAGCGCACTGAGTGCAGAAGAGAACTCTTGTTGAGTTCATTAAGGGAAATAGAGTCACTAAGAGAACTCTGTAGAAACTCTGTCAGGTGGGCATGGAGTAGATGCATGGGTTGAATTGAGGAGGAGAACTTTGGTTCGATTTCAAGAGGGAGATGGAATCACTCAGGATTCTATAGAGCTCTACCAGGAGGGCATTGAGTAGGTGCCTGTGTGCACAAAGAGAACTCGTTTGAGTTCTGGAATAGAAAACCTTCCAAGGAAGAGGACCTTCACAGAGTTGTTGAACACCCTGCAGGCTTAGCAAGGAGAGTTTGAGAAGGAAGAGGCCAAGAGGGCACTTCCATCCCTTCAAGGAGAGAAAGGGACAGAGGATGAAGACATGTGCAAGGAATGTACTAGGCCAACACCCGAGTCAAGGGTTGACAGACAACCATCTGGAGGCTTTTCAAGCATAAGGAGTGTGCCTAGAACAGGTTTGGGTTTCAAGTCTAAAGCATTGGAGGCCAGGTGCAGGAGAAAAGACCCTTTGAAGTCAGAGCAGAGCATAGAGAAGCTCAGGATAGATATCACCTTTGTGTGTGCAGGGACCCTGCAAGGAGTGCAGAGGTCAAGAACCTCTTTGTGGTTCAGTGTTAGGAACAGTGCCTTTGCGCACAGAGCGATAACTGCAAGGAGTGCAGAAGTCGGGGAAACCTTCCAAGGTTTCATAGTCCCAAGCTCAAGAGGAGGAGTGTCCCAAGAACACAGGTGAGACCAAGGTTGTAGGCTCACAAGAGAAAGCAAAGGTTGAGGCCTTTGGGACACTTGAAATCTTCGTGGTTCAGGAAGAAATAGCGTAAGCTCAATGAGGAGCTACAACTGCCATCGGATCAAGCAGAGGAAAAGATCAGGATCATTAAAGATTCACGTCCAGGCATTGCAGGAGAGAACAGTGGAAGAGAGAAAATCTGGGCCATCAGATCTAGCTTAGACAACCGATAGCCCTCAGATATATGGAAAGGAGCACAAGGTTTAACCCATGTATTCAGAGGAGAGAACCCACAAAGTTCTGAAACAACGAACACATCGAGATTTCAGAGTTCGGGGATCAGAGCATCAAGGGGTCATGGAATCGCTACATTGTATTCTCCCAATCTGTGAATTCTTGAAGGAATCGAGACCATCCATCACTCGGAGGACACATGGTGGTAATTCGAGGACCCATCAGGGTTCCGGATATCGAGAGACAAAGAGGTAGGAGTTCAGGAGATAGGAAGTCTCAACTCACAAAGTCTCGAAAACATCAAAGCCATCCATCTGTAGAGGACACATGTCACGAGATCCTCGTATCTCATGGATTCGAGCATTGAAGAGCGTAACGAAGGAGTCTTTCAACTTCACAACTCACAAAGTCCCGAAGCGATCAGGGCCATCCATCTATGGAGGACATGTGGTAGTGATCAGGGAGCTATCGGGAGTTCGCATGCCAAGAGTTCGAAGGACCAGGGATCATTGCCATTGGGGACACAAGTCCCGAAACACCGAGAGTATCATGACCGTCCAACAGGAGGACACATGGCGAGGGATCGAGGCATCATGATAGTCCCAAAAGGACCATTTTGGTATTTCGGCTACCGGGGATACAAAGGGAAAGAATTCAGGATTCTTGACCCATGAAGTCCTGAAGGGATCCATGCCATTGGATTAGGGGAGCCTCACATTCGTTGATCCCAACTTTGGAGTAGAATACCAGCATTTCAGGCTTCGGTACTTCAGCTTTTAGGATACCGGGAGCTCGAAGGGGCAAGGAGTTGTTGTAGCCGGGATCGCGAAGTCTTGAAACATGAAAAACCGAAAGCATTATGAGGAATAGCATGGATCACAGGATAGGGACACATTTCGGCATTTCGAGATTCAGAGGTTTGAGGAGTCAGGAACTGGATGCCAGGGTTCTCGAGATCGCAAAACCCATAATTTCCTTTTTTTCAAAAAAAGGTCGTTGTTGTGTTGGAGGCCGTGGGGATGTTGAAGGACCTGTGGATCAAATGTTGAGGTTCCAAAAGGGATCTGGAAGATTCGCTTCAGTTCAGGGAAGATTTGAAACGATCCTGTGAGCGGATCTCAGCTTGAGGGATATAGGTCTACATCAACTAACCATCTAAAGTCTCCTACTTTTAACAAATATCTTGACAATACCCCACATTCATGCATAAAATACAAAGTATAAGGATCCGGTAGTCTTACCTTAAACTCATCATCCGGTGTCGATCCTTTTGTGTTTGATTGCTTCTCGACTACAAGTCTCCTCCCAAGGATGACCTGTATTCACCAAAAGACAAACAATAAACAACAAACATGCATATTATATATGAATTAGTGGGTTAGATGTCATAACGAAATGAAAATCAAACATGAAGATTGAACACATCATATGGCGGGATGAAAAAAGCACTTCTTTATATTAATCTCACAAATTCACTTACAAAATGAGATTAGTGACTTCTCCTCGAACCCAGTCCTGGGATCCTCTTCACCAAGCTCCAACTCCTTCCATGTATCCTTCTTCTCTCACACTTCTCTCTAGAGAATGGGCATAGGCTTATGAATGAGGAAAAAGGCAAGAATAGGAAATTTTGTCTCAAAACTCACAACGTGGATGCAAATTCTTGGGGCAAGGGGGGAAAGTGAAATGGGTAGAGTTTCACTATAGATATGTTTCTCCTTGGAATGAGACCCCAACACCTAATTTTATATGAAAAAAGGATGGTTATTCAGTTGGGTGACGAGCTATAGGTGGTGGATTAGTTGGGAAACTATCCAATAGCACGTAATCTCAACAAATCCCTTACAACTTTTTATTTTTTGCAACTTTTGTGGGCATACATGGGTTGTAATAGTGTAGCTAATGTATGTATGCAGGAAATAGTGGGGAAACTAGTGTACATACATGGGCAGTAGTGGTGCAGGTCATGTACATATTCAAAAATAGTGTTTTTAAGAAGAGTTGTTCAGTGTTGGCTTGGAAAAAATAGTAAGTAAGATGGCATGATGCTAGGTATGCACGTATGGTGCAATTTAGAGTTATAACAAATATTCTAGTATATAAATATTCTTAGAATTCGTGTGATGCATTTATGATTTAGTACTTTTTGATCAAATTGGTTAAAAAATATTTTTTGTGAATGAGTCATTAAACTCACGTTATGAATTTTGTATACCATGTGAAATTCAATGCCATGAGATATAACCATGCCTGAGGCCATAATGTGTTGAATTTGGAAAAATCTATAACACTGCACAAGTATCCAATAATTATTCCTACTTGTAATCGATGTTTTGGACTACAACCTAGTTTCCAACACTAAAAATCACTAAATGATTATATTCATGGTGTTGTGTTTGGGTGGAAAATCAAGGTATACAAATGGTCGAACAAGTAATAGGGAAGTGTTTGGATGATGTGTAGTGTTGTTGGTTGGGTACTACTCCAATGTATCTTTGTAAAACATATGATCTTGAATTATGGTAAGTTTGACTTAACAGTAGGATGCATTGAGTGAATATGCATAGATAAACTATGAAATCATACAAGTAATGATCCTACAAAATTGTGTTGGTACATATGATTTATGCATTGAGTGGATGCATTCTTGTAATGCATATATGATGAATGATAGTTTCATTTCAATTCATGTGATATAAAACTATAAGTGATTGAATTATTAATGTGTTATAATTATGAGATCACTTATAGGGTTGTTGTTAATAATGTAATGAAAATATTATATGCATGAATACTTACAGTTGTTTGGTTGATTGAAAATTCATATTGCAGGTATAATTATCTTAGATATGGAAATGAGTGTAATTCCATAATAAGGACTATGTTCTACCACATGAATGAGATAAACATTATGAGAAGAATATCATACTTGTGAAATATGATTTATATATGAAACACGTTTGAAACAAAATATTTTTTATTGAAATTATTGTGATGATATCTCATGGTAAATATATGTATATGATACAGGTTAAATAGTAAATATGTCTAGGAAGGATAGATGATGGATGATGAAAATGAAAAACACATAGAGGATGCCACTGTAGTCACACTTGAACCCTATGATATGCCTTGATCTCCATGAGCTATGTATATTTGAGAAATCTAGTGGGATGTCCTAGAAATAGGACTCTATAAGTCAGTTCTCTTTTTGTGCAACAAAGGCTTGGAAAATGATGGATGACCTAAGGGATTGTTTAGCATATAAGGGGATTCCTGAGATTGAAGGGTGAGTGACTATAGTGAAGAGGTGACATGAATGAATGTATTGTGAGAGATTCATGTTACATGCTAGCCGATATCATGAGTGCATTATATACATTGGGTGTGTCCAAGAAAACAATGAATTGATCCTTGTCTATGGAATCCATATGGAGAAGATACATATTCATACATATAAGTATTGGGTTGATTTATGACATGTTGGGTAGGTATTGAATAACTCCACTGTGTGTGTGAATTTTATTGATAAGAACCAAATAAATGAATTTTAGTGAATTTTTTTCATCTTCACACAACTCTAGTGGTTGGGACCTATTCACTTAACTCTTCATATTCCTAAATTTAATATTTGCAATACACCATAATCCCAAGAAGTTATTTATCTAACATTTTCCTAATTAATTCAAAGTGGTGTTTGTAATTCCAAGCATCTTTCTAAAATTTTCAAACTTTTATTTTGCAAGTGCTTTGGTAAATATGTCTACAATTTTCTCATTTGTGGAACAATGTATCAACTGAATGGTCTTGACCTCTATACAATGCTGAATAAAATGGTAATTTTTGTTGATGTGCTTGGTTTGATCATGGAATCTAGGATTTTTGGCCAACTTGATTGCATAAGTGTTATCGATCAAAATTGGAGTAGCATTCATCTATTTCTCTTGCAAATCCTCTAGTATATTCTTGAGCCAGACATTCTCCTTTGTCGACTCTACATCAACCACATACTCTACCTATGTAGTTGAATATGTTGGAATGGACTATTTGCATGATATTTAATAGATAGTTATTGATCCAAGACTCATGATTTATCCCGAAGTAGACACTCCATTCTCCTCATCCCCGTGAAAGTTTTAATATGTATGTCAAAATAGTATGAAATCTTCCACCTTACAGTATTTGAGCCCAAAGTTTGGATGATGTGTAGTGTTGTTTGTATTGGTTGGGTCCTAAGTCCCTTTAACTCAACAATAGGAACCAAACCCGCCACCGAGGCCCAATTAGACTCTGCAGTGTTTAATAGTGGAATGGTTCTCCAGATCCATCGATCCGATCAAATAATTGATGGGATTTACGTAGTGATTTATAAGATATCTTCTTGTGAAAGTTCCTCCCTCGGCTTAAATGTTCTCTTTTGTATTTTATTTATTAGGTGGGTATGCTAAAAGATATGTGCTGGTATAAAACAACTAGGTAAAAGGGGAAATCTTAACTACTAAAGAAGGTTGATCTTGGTATAACACTCATGCTCAAGAATGAAGAAAAATATTTTCATACCTGTGACAAGCCCAGTACTAATACATCAACTTGTTGGTATTTCAATTATTGACTGAGATAGAATTATCGAAAGAAAACATACATGCAATAAAATGATGGCAAGCAAAATAGTTTCCTTAGATCTAACCATTAACCACACATTAACACAACGATTTTCTTTCCATCATTAGAGACAAGAACTATAAAAATATTGAATCATCTTACTTATCAATAGATTCAGAAACTCTTACTCATTACAACATCCATTCCTGAGATAAAGTCAGAAGTAATTCCTCCTTAGATCCAATCACACATGCCTTTGATGTAAAACATAAATTTATCTTTGGCCCTAAACAAGTCTTCTCAATTAAGGTAGTTCCCAAATAGTTCTTTACAATTCAAAAAATGAGGGTCTTTTCCAAAACCATCTACCTCTTATAAAAGGTCTATCCCCTTATTTATAAAAAATAATTAACTGAAAAATAACTATCAAAAGTGAAAGATAAGTAAAACAAAACATCGCCACATAGCACATCCATATCTTTGTCTTCTAAGAGTCATCAAATGGTTTCACTTAAGTGGATGAATCTTCTCATATTATGACCATTTGACAAAGATTTCCTCCCATGTGTTGGCATATAGGAATCTGTGTTGGTCCATTGGGTTCAAAAGGATCTCCTTTACTTCTACTTCTCGTTGCTGATACTTGATTAGTTTGACACTTAACTATTATAATATTGTTTGAGCCTTAATCAGGTGATCCATGAACTATTGTACTTATCCTGGCATTATGTTCACCACCTTTTCTATCTTTGCAGTCCATGTCGAGTCTTGTTCTGCATATTGTTTGACTATGTCATGCAAGTGGGAAAAGTCCTTGGGTGAGTCGAATTCTGGGAGACCAATGTCTTTCATCTCCCGAATAATATTGACCCAACATATTTCGCAATCGACCCATTTCTCTTGAACCTCCTACTGAGGATCTTGGGCTATTTTCACCCAGTATTCGACCACTTTCCTTATCCAATATATGTTGTTATCCCTCAGTACTCAAATGTCATTCTCTTTGATGTCTTGACCCTTTTGAACCACGTTGATGTACTCAATTATTTACACTACTTGGTGGGCCTTCTCGTACCATCTTTCCACATCTTTGCAGGTCGCTAGTGCCATAAGAGTGTCTTCTTGGAATTTGATTGTCCCTACAGTAAAAAAGGTGTCGTTCATTAGTGAATTTGTTGTAGCCATCTTGGAATTCTCTTCTCAAAAATACCATGGCCTGTGTGGAGTTATGATAGTATTTCTCCAAATGGTGTAGATGCTCCAGCTCCTTTAGCATAGTGACCATATCCTCTTCATATTTCCTTGCTCTATCCAGGGTGGCATCTGTGATCACCATCCCTACACCGATAAGCTCGGACGTCTTGGCATTCTTTGTGCTAACCAATTTCTCCTCTATGGTGATAAGGATCAAACTGTCCAATGCAAGCCTCCTTTTATTAGTGGTTCTCTTCATGATGGATTTACTTTTTTGGTCGTAGGAGATTGCTTGTATATCAATGGCCTCATCAATCAGTTTGGGGATTTGTTGTTCTCCCCAAGTTAGAGTGTTTCCCAGGCTCCCGACTATGTGTATCTATTCAAGGTTGGGTTCCTGAACCTCTTTTAGGTCCTCTAATGGCTCGGCCTCTGGTCACTATTCATCGACTGGCAAGGTATCGGCCAAAACTGAGGAATCATGGTCAGGTTTGACACTTGATAATCATCCATTGAAATGTCGATTTCTTGTCGTGGGATTTATTCTTCCTATATTCCCGATCCTAGATCATCCCTCAATATGTCCATTGGATTTAATGGTATGTCGAGTGTCTCAACGTCCAAAAAAATTTATACCACATGCTCATTCTGCGGATGGATCAGAATTGAAGCATGAGGACCTGAGGTGGATGCTCTCTCAAGTTCTTTCTACTTTGTAATTTACACCAGAGTGACCAGGGACACCTCTTAACTCTCCTCATCATCGTATATGGTTATTAAATTGAACAAGGGGTTTGGTTTACCTGTTATCCCTAATGTCCTCACTATATCGGGCTGAGCTAAAATTTCCCCTAGAAATCTGACTTGTGATGGTGGGGCTTCAGGGTTTTCTAATTCAGTGGTTACTTCGAGCTATATTGGCTCTAGTGTAACACCCTGAGTTTTGAACCCCCATTTTAAATAATGTATTATTACAATGCTGAGAGGTCTGAGTGCCTAAACAATTATTAAAGGGCCAATTTTCCCAAGAAATGTAATGTTTTGATCATTAATAATAATAAACAAATCACTAGCTACTAGACAGATAAGGACTAGAGTTATAGGGGGATATGATTCCACAAGAGAGGGGGATTGAGGGGCTAAGTGTTTATTCCTATGTTAATTACCCTTTTCGACTAAGGGAGGGGATCGGTTATGTGAGCTTCTTGGGGAAGGCCAGGAGGTTCTTGATTCCCCATGAAGTTACTTACACCAACCTCTGGTCTAATGGGGGGGTTTGACTGATGGATTGTTTGTTGATTTCCTATACGTTCATTCGTTTCCCTCACGCACTTTCATGCACCCACTTACCCATTCATTGATCCATCCTCATTCATATCTTGTCTTGGGAAAGGGGAACCAAACTGTGGATAATTAGCCATGGGATAGTTGGTTGTAATGGTTGTTGGTGAAATCCAGACATGACCTGGGGAATGCATGCCTGAGATGCATTGGCATGTGACCTATTTTTCTCACAATTGTGAGTCCTGAGAGTTACAACATTGAGATTCTAGACCAATTGTGTTGGAGGCCCTGAAAAATAAAGAGAAGGACTGTCTGAGGGACTGCATGGCAGAGAAGGGTGGAGGTCGATTCTCTTATGGTGGTAAAGGCTGGGTAGAAGAGAGTTGGGTACTTGGATTGTTGTGGGTGTTGGGAAACCTGTGAGATTTTGAGAGATGACTAGTTTGGGAACCCAAGTACACTATGGAACCGTCCTTGTGGATTCATAGCCCTGGATCGGGGCTGAAACTGTTGTTGAGATTTGGAGCAATGGTGTCTATGGTTGGGTGAAACGTCCTTGATCTACAACCAGTTGGTGTCACATTTTTGTAAAGATAAGTGCTCTCTATTGTGATATTATTATCTCTGTATGAATGTATTATGATGTGTATTTTAATTATCATTTAACTAAATCTTAGATTATGCATGCCTGCTGGATATTGATGTGCATGTCACTAAATCTTGTATCTTATGTGTTCTTATTAATTAAAGAAGGTATCAGTAAGAGTACGAAGTCCAAGGGTGGGATTGAAGTAAGCATGCCCTGGCCTGTGGTTGGCTGGGTATGTTACAATTTGGTATCAGATCTTCTGGTTGAAACACCAGGCCAGTATGGGCTACGTCTTTTGGTCAGAGTCTCGCGGTTGAGATCAAACTTTGACCGCAAAGTTGAAAATCTTAGGAGGAGTGGCATTGCAGAATATACACATGAATTATATCATCATAGATACGTTGTAAGGGGTTTGAAAGATCATGATCGTCCCCATTCAAATTTGGGAGTGATTGTCACCGTAGGATTAAGAGAGATCTGGGATCCTTGGATCAGAGGATAGGTGAACAAGGGTCATCCGATGAAAATCAAGAAAGGGCTAAGTTCACAACTATCAAATCCCATTGGAGAGTGAGATCAACGAACATAAGGCATTGCGGGGAACCAAGTTGCATGGGAGATAATTTCCCAAGGCGGTCTCACAATCCAAACCATGATTTCACCAAGGGGTTACGAGTCAGCATCAAGAGAATTGCGGGGTGAAAAGCGAGTTAATCCAAATCGTCGATTTGTGCCCCCACAAATTTAAAGGCATGCAGTGATGTGACATGTTAGTACTCGAGCGATGAACCTTTGAAGAGAAGAAGTAGTTGAGGACCATATATATGTAGGAGGACATGCATCAACCGATTGTGTTCTCCAGGTGAAAGCACTCTAGGAAAAGGCGAGCAAGGAGAGGTTGAGAATTGATATTTCCGGACCCTGGAGATCCGAAGTGAATTGTAGTCATTCAATCCAAGAGGACACGCGGCATAAATATACACCCTTCGGGGAAAAGTGAAGGTTGAGAGTTGAGTTCTCTGAAATTTGGAGACCTGAAGAAATCATAGTCGTCGATCCATGGGAGACACGCATCAGTAGATCACGAGCTTCGGATAAAAACATTTTGAAAAAAGTTGAAGTTTGAGTTTTCCAAAGTACGAAGGCCCAAAGGAATTTCAACCATTGATCCTTGCAGCGGTAACTTCCGAAGTCCTGAGGTTTAGGGTTAATATGGGTTGTTTGATAAGGGAGACACATGGTGGTATTTTTGCTAGTTCAGGAGAATTGGAAGTGTTCTAGTATGGAAACTCCCAAAGTACTAAAGCTCGAAGAGCTGAAGTGGTGGGGAATGATGACATCAACATGAGCTGATGTGGATCTTGGAATTATCGAAGTGACGTGGCTTGCGGAAATCACCTAGGATGATATGGACACATGGGATGTGTTCCATGTGTCAGTAATTTTTGAGCATATGGAGTATTGAAATGTCAGTTAGAATGTGACATGTGTCACCTGCTAGATTGGTCCATGTGTCAGATTCCAGTATTTCACCACGTGGTGACAGATCGTGCAGTCTAGAGACTGGGAACTCTAGTGGAGAAAGATGTGAGAGGTTGTGTTGGGTCGAAAACTCCTGAAGGCTAAAGTACATATCGAATGTTGATTCCATAAGGCACAAGTCGAAGGATCATTGACTTTGGGTGAAAGCACTCTGGTAGAAAGTGCAGTAGGAAAGTTTTGAAACTTCTGAAGCCCGAAGAGCTGAAGCGATTCACAACCGTTGATCTATGGGAGAAAACCCATCAATAGATCATCAAGTCTGGGTAAAAGTGTTTTGGGAGGAGGCAAGCGAGGAATGTTGAGACTCCCAAATCATCGAGTCCCAAAGTGGACCTCGATCGTTGATCATGAAAGAGGACGAGGACCATTGATCCGGTCCTGGATAGAAGTTACGAAGTTCTGAAGCTCTAGACAAGTTCTTTTCAGCTAAGCGTAGTTTCATGGTCATGGTCATATGCATATTGAGAGCTAAGGGAAGGAGGGATAAGGGCCGAATTGGTGGTCTTCAAGATAGAAAAGTACTAAGGAAGGATTTAGCTGTGGTTTCTAGTCGTGGTCACCTGGGAAGGTGGTTTGAAGGAAGCAGCTGTGCAGGATGAAATTATGTGTCAGTCAAGGATAATAGGACACTGTTATTTTTGGAGAATGGGGATATGATCTCCATGAACAAAAAAATAAAGAGACTTGTAGCATGTTTTGGCAATTTTGTTTATCAAAAGAATAATTCTAAAAAAATGGTCGCTTGCACATTTTGCAGAATTAAGGGGTTTAAATACATCAACTCAAGATGCATATTGAGCAAATGGAAGAAGGCCAGGGAGCCTCCAGTCATGATAAGGAGGCCAAAGGCTGGAATACCATAGTTGGTAATGCAGAGACAAAGTCTAATGGACACAAGGGAAAAGAATAATAGGAAATGTTAATAGAAATGGTAAGAAGCCTGAAGATGAAAGTACAGAGCTACAAAGAAGACAACGAGAGACTAATGAGAGAGAAAAGTCAGATAAATGATCAAGTGTTGTAGAGCTTAAATCAGTTACAAAGACAAATGAAGAAGGGATCAAACTCAAGACAAGAGGAAGAAGGAAGGTGCCATGAAAGCATGGATGATCATGGAAGAGATGGTTATTTCATAAGTGATAGTAGAGCTCATGGACACCACTCACCTCCTTACTCGGAAATAAATTTTTATGCATCAGATGATCCCATAAGCAGTCCAGAGGTGTCTCTTGTCAGACACCAAAGAAGGAAACAAGAGGTAGATAGTTTGCAAGGATATTTGAGGAAGCTCAAGCCACCTTCCTTTGAGGGTGAAATATAAAGGGAAGATGATTCTGAAGCATGATTGCTTGGGATAATCAGATATTTTTCAGTTTCATAACTATTCATCCAACCTGGAAGCTAGGATTGTCACCTACCATTTACACGGGAAAGTTGCAATGTGGTGGGACCAACTGAAGAAAGTGGAACATGTTAATGAGAGTAGGATCATTTGGAAGCAGTTAAAGAAGTAATTCTAGAAGGAGTATCTCTCAGAGCATTTCTATGACAAGAAAATGCAGGAGGTCTTTGAACTCAGGTTGGGAAGCATGACTATGGAAGATTATGAGAAGAAGTTCTTGGGATTTTTAAAGTATGTCAGGTTCATTGGTGATGAGAAAGTGAAAATAAAGAGATCTCTAAGTGGACCACCAGCCTTTTATAAGGAAAATATCAAGTATGATGAATCCAATACCTTGATGGAGGTCATTGGGAAGGCTAAATACCTGGATGAGCAAGGCCAGGGAAGATAATCTCTACATAAATCTTGGAAGGACAAGAAAAATGCGAAGTTTGATCATAGGAGGAAAGGATTCAAACCTTCCTTCAATAGGAATGAGCCTAATAGAAATCATCAAAATCAATATGCTAAGGGAGATTTCAAGAAGGAATATTCCTTGGGAAAAAGGGGAAGACCACCAATCCAATGTTGGGGATGCAAGGAAGATCACCTGTACAAGGATTTCCCACACAAAAAAGATAGAGTGAATACTGTGCACAACATCCAAGAAGCTACAACATTCGAAGATATGGGAAGAATCTATGCAGATTTAAATGATCGACAAGCAGAGTACCAGTCCAATATGATCGAGGTGGAAGGTAAGATCATAAATCATCCTCTTTATATTTCAATTGATTCAGGAGAAAGTAATTGCTACATTGATCCTAAGATAGTGGATATATTACATTTGGAGAAAAGTAAACTTGGAAAATCAAGTTTGCTTAAGTTAGCCACTTGAACCAAAAGAAGAATCCATGATATGGTCAGAAGTTGTTCCATAAGTATTAATGGCATGAATACTAGTATGGATCTAAATATCATACCATTAGGTTCTTATGATATTCTGATTGGAATGGATTGGTTGGACAAGAATCATGTTGTCCTATATTTTCATAATAAGACATTTACATGTCTTGATGGAAATGGAAAACAGAGCACTGTGAAAGGAGTTCCAAGACTTATCTCTATAAGGGAGATTTCAGACTTACAGCTAAAAACATGTTTTAGGAAAGTATGTCATTTATATGCAACTCATGTGGAAGAGCCAGATAATACAAAAGGGCCAAGCCTCAAATATTTCTCGATACTACAGTAATTTGAAGATGTATTCCAAGAAATACTCGGATTACCACCAAGAAGGGAGATAGATTTCTCAATTAATTTAGTACCATGAGCTTCCTTAGTGTCAAAAACACCTTACAGAATGAGCACACCAGAGTTAAAAGAATTGGAAATGCAGTTGGAGGAATTGTTGAAGAAAGGGTACATACGTCCAAATGTTTCACCTTGGGGAGCACCAATAATTTTTGTCAAAAATAATGATGGAACCTTGAGGCTGTGTATTGACTTCCGACAAATGAACAAGTACACTATAGAGAACAAGTATCCTCTACCCCAAATTGATGACCTCTTTGATCAAATAAGAGGAGAAAAGATATTCTCAAAGATTGACCCGAGGGTAGAATACCATCAGGTAAGAATTAGGGAAGAAGACATTCATAAGACAACCTTTAGGTCCAAGTATAGGCATTATGAATTTGTAGTGGTGCCATTTGGATTGACCAATGCACCAACTGTCTTCATGTTCTTAATGAATGGCATATTCAGAAATTACTTGGATAAGTTTGTCATAGTATTCCTGGATGACATACTTATCTATTCTAAGTCCGAAGAGGAGCATGAAAATCACTTAAGACTGGTATTGCAATTATTGAGAGAACATTGATTGTATGCCAAGTTGAGTAAGTGGTATTTCTATCAAAATAAGATCCATTACTTGGGACACATTATTTCAGAGAAGGGCATAGCAGTAGGTCCAGAGAATATCGAATCCATTAGAGGATGGCCAACACCCAGAAATGTGTTAGATGTCAGATCTTTTATGGGATTAGTTGGCTACTACATAAGGTTCATAGTAGGGTTCTCTAAGATTTCTCATCCCATCACTTGTTTGCAAAATAAGGGAACTAAATTTGGATGGACACTCAAATGTGAAAACAATTTTAATCTATTGAAGGAATTAATTACTAGTGTGTTGGTTACTATAATTGCTTATTTAACTAAACAATCAAGTGCTACATAAATTGTCAACCCAGGGAAGTCTATTTATTTCAAAGGTTATCATGCACTATATATGCTCAATCTCAAAAGCAACCTAGAGTTGTAGTAAAAACATGTTAATCACACCTTTGCCTTGAACAAACTAAAGTTCTAACTTGAATTACAGGAAAACAGTCTACCTATTGCAGAGTTTAATGTTTAAAGAGATAATTGTCCAAAGAATCATGGATTACATTAATAAAATAACAACCTAGAAAAGAAATCCTTCAAGACACTGCAAAGGAAAGACCAGCTATCTTATAACAAAAAACATGACCCTATTCCCAAAGAAGGAATCTTCAGCACCTGTTTCTGATCACCACACTTTTATGAACTCATTGCTAATTGAAATGATTGACACACACTGAAGACTAACTACCTCTTAACAGAGAACAAGACCTTATTCCTCAAGAAAGAATCTTTAGCACATGTTTTCGATTAGCACACTTTCATGAACTCATTACTAATTGAAATAATTGACATGCACTGAAGGCTAACTATCTCTAATAGAGAATAGTACCCTATTCCCCAAGGAGGAATCTTCAGCACCTGTCCATGATTATCACTCCTTCATAAATTCACCAAATAGGATTACTAACTAGAATGATTAACAATTACCCAAGCATGAATCATATGAAAACAACGCAACAATCAGTAAAGTAGTGTTTCAGCAAAACAAAATTTAATCAAGGCATGAACATAAATAACACTAACACACTACAAAGCTAATGGGCTAAGGCATGAACATAAATAAATACTAACACACTATTAAAGCTAATGGGTGAATCTTGTGAAGATTCAGGCTCCTCCTTCACAAGATTTCCCTGAAATAAAAGGAACTAGAGAGAAATGCTCAGAACAATCTTTTATTCATCTGTCAACTGTATCATATTACAATATGAAGTAAAACACGTCCTTCTCTGTAAAATCCTTTCTTATCTAAAAAGAAGATCCTCTCTAATGATGATTTCCTCTTATTTAAAGGGGAGAATCTCTTCGATACAATTTGATCAACAATTTACAGGTGTACATCTGAGTCCTATTCTTAGTCAGATCGACTTTCTAAATTGGAATAGGATATCCTAGTCTCCCGTAACAGAATGCTATTACAAGTGCTGAGTGAGGTGTTGTTGTTGCGGATGGAGTAACAACTTCCTTATTTGTCTTCTTGTTACTACTATTGTATGCTATTTCAACATTGCAAATCGTGGGCTATTTCATCCACGAGATTTGCGTTCTGACTGTTTCAACAAATTGGTCTCAGGCAACAACGATGGTTAATGCTAGCTCAAGGTGTAGCTTTTGTTGTCAATGTAACAGTTTTGTGTTGTTGTTTCGGCATCGTAGACCACGGACTGTGTAACATCTTCTTCTGTGTGAGTTGTTGTTTCAACATCGTAGACCACGGACTATGTAGCAACTTCTTCTGTGTGAGTTGTTTTTTCTGCATTGTAGACCACAGAGAGTGTAACAACTTCTTCTGTGTGAGTTGTTGTTTCAGCATCGTAGACCACAGATTGTTTCATCCACAGGGTTTGCATGCTTTAATTGTTTCAGCAATAAGCCTCAATGCTAATCTGCAGTTCGAATTGTTTCATCACTTATACATTTCTAATCAATGGTTAAGTACAAGAGTAATGTAAAATTATATGCAAAATAGATTAAACATATAGTAAAGAGAAGAGACGTTATATACCTTTGGAAAGATAGGGTAAGGTGATAATGTGAGTTTAAATGTGAGTGAAACAAGGGTGTAAAGGTAGAAAAAAGTGATCAAAAAGGTACATTGTATGTTCCTAACATCCCCCCCAACTTAAAATGTTGCATGTCCTCAGGCAACTTCACTCTGAATCAGAATCTGAATATCGACTCTGAGCGTGCAAGTTACTCAAGCAGTAGTTGTGGAAGGTGATGTATGTTGGAGCTATGAACCCTTGAACGTGTTGTAACCTTTACCAAGCTACTATTTCGACCTTCTTCGGAAACCTATAATGGACTTGATATTTCTCTGCTGGCATCCAGAGGATAGGAAAATGAAACCGGTACCCTATCCAACTTTTAGCACATTGTTGAACACACTTGATGTAGCTAGGTACCTTGGAGATTTCTATCTCAAGATTAGTGGGGCTAAAACGATTGTGTTCCTGTCTTTTCTCAGTAGATTGTTGCCAAAACATGTTATTTTCCTGTAGGGCAACAATATTTGTTGATTTAATGAAATGTTGACACTCCTGAAACACTGATGTCTGTAATTGCTGAATGTGTTGAGTCATCCCTGGTTTCTTTAAAAACTGATAATACTCTGTAACAAAGGTGGCAGCATTTTGTGGTTCTGGCCTTATCCAGAGAAGGCGGTTATCCTTATTGTGCTTGGCAGCTAGGAAGTCATCCTGCCATATAATCTGATTGTTAAGGAAAGAGGTGAGTTCTCGGATCTAGATGTCACCGACAAGAGGGTTAAGGTTAAGCTGTCGGTTCTCAGGGATGGCCTCATTATGAAAATATGCCTCACAGAGGAGGTGTTGATCCATAGAAGAGGCTTCTGCAAAGGTTTTGACAAAATCTGTTGGATTTAACACTGCATGGGGTCTGCCTTCTGTGATTGATTTGATATGAAACCATGTAATTCATTCCATGAGGAACAGAGAGTAATTGCAAGATGGTTTCCTGGTAGCCAATAACTTTTGTGCCAAGTCAAATATCAGGAGCAATCTGCCTTTTAGTTCTTTATTTTGTTTCTTAAGGGCACGAGATTCCTAGCATGTTTGCTCCAAAGCTTCCCAATTTGAGTAGATATGATTTATCCAGATTTGTCTGTGTTCCTACAGGATTTTGGCCTATGTAACAGCAGACTCTTTTTTCCATTTCTCTATTATTGCCTGCTCATCCCATGGCTGAGTTTGTGTTTCAACGTTGCAAGTAGTAGGCTGAGGTAGGGTTTGAGTGGCTTGTTCCACAAAGGTGTGGGTATTGATCTGGCTAGGAGGGGTAGATTCATCAATGGGCAATTTTTTTACAGCTTTATTAACAAAAGCAGAGGTTTCAGATTTGACATTTGTTGTAGGCCAGGGCTCAGTCTTAATTTTGGAAGTCCCTGCTGGTTCTTGTGTAACAACAGGGTGTTCTTCTTTTACTGCAAAATTTGAAGGTGCAGGGGAAGATCCTGGCATTGGAATTTGAATTACTTTGTAGCCTGCTTGATAGTATATGTCCCCACATTGACTGCACATATATTCTCTACATGGATTATCTGTTATAGTTCCCTCTGACATGGTTTCTATGCGAGCTAGGGTGTACAATTTAAGTTCCTTCTCATAGGCTTCCTTTGCCATGGATAGATATTTCTTATAGGCTTCCAGTTCAGACCTTAGGAACTCATTTTCTTGTAAGACAGAGGCCATTGTTGGTTCTGGTTGAGGAGTGACTGGTTCTTGTGTAGCAGTCACAACCTCACTAACTGGTTCTTGTGGAGCAGCTACAGGATCGGCAACTGATTCTTGTGTTTCAGCCTCTTGATGTAAAGAAAGTAATGTTGGAGCACCCTGGGCATCTGACTCCTGTGTCTCGGTAAAAATATCAACAATTGGTTCTTGTGTTTTAGCTGTAGTTGGTTCTTGTGTGACAGCTATAGCTGGTTCTTGTGTTTCAACTACTGAAGGAGTAGTTGGTTCTTGTGTTTCAGCTACTAAATGGGTAGCTAGTTCTTGTGTTTCAACTACTGAATGGGTAGATGGTTCTTGTGGTTCAGCTAACAAATGGGTGGCTGGTTCTTGTGTTTCAGCTACATGATTTGAAACAGATGATGTCGCAACACACTGGGCATCTAGTTCTTGTGTTTCAGTGCCCGTGGGTGGAATAGGTAAAGATTCTGGCATTTGGGAGGTTGGAGGTGTACGGGGTATTAGTCAGATGGGTTGGGGGTTTAGGGCAGTGGCAGTAGTGGCTGCCCTTATTGATGCCCTTGTTCGTTTTCTTTGTAAAAAGGGCGGAAAGAAAGGAATTCTCTTTCGTTTATGTGGGGGATTTTCCTCAATGATGGGACAAGGAGAATTGTCTGGTTCAGAATCATCACTAAGAATATGAAGGGCGGGAGTGGATGATTCTGGAAAAGTGTGGGGTGGGCTTGGTATGGTAGGGGGGTTAATTGGATTGATTGTTTCTGTAGGCAGACTATTAGGTATTTCTGGAGAATCTGGAGGGTTTTGTGGTTGCTGTTCCTGAAGATTTTCAGGAATTTCAGCAGCTTCTTGGGGATCTATGGGTGGTTTGTTTAGTGGAGAGTTTTGTTGGGAAAAACCATTTTGGATAAGAAGTTGAACAAGACGGTGATGGGTGAGTGAAAGGGAGGGATATTTAGCCTTTTTACAGTAGTGCGACATATTTTTAAGACATCCGAGCAGATAATAAGGAATGTTCACCAATCTAGCATGTCTTAAATGAGACAACAGGACAAAATTATGCTGGTAGACTACCTGGTATCAGCCTTCACAAGTAAGGTAGTGTTTTATGAATTTTGTAACTTCCGGCCATGGAGGTAACAACGAGCTGAGTTAGACACCCCAACCTTTAGGTTCGATTTGTTCCCCTGGCAAGAGGAAATCCTGCTGGGCATTCAAGATGATATGTTTGCAGCTAAACAAGCGAATTCCATTGGTAGGGAGACCCGAAACCTGTGCTATATCCTCTTCTGTAATTGAAATCCAAACTCCTTGAACAATGGAATGATCTTCCTTGAGATTTTGAGCAAATTGCAGAACCTATTGTTGATCAAATGCCTGGAGCCTCTGAAAATAACCGAGCCATCCTGCCTGCAGAAAAATTTGATAGGATTCTGGATACAATTCTAACAGGGCTGTCGTGGCAGGTTCGTACCATATAAAAGAGCCTCCCATATCTAACAACTCAGTAAAATACACTGTCAAAGAGTCGAGTAACAACTTCTGTGCAGAGTAAGTTTTTCGAGTGAAGGCATGCAAATGGTGGTGAAACAAACGAAAGGATGGTAAATAGGAATGGCGGTGGTTAATTCGTGTGAAATGATGGT
>SNQJ01S0019372.1:233197-254508 GCA_010110895.2 Picea sitchensis
AGAGTAGCCAGTGATGTAATGTCTAAATTTATTAATAGCATAGATAACTGCTAAGAATTCCTTTTCGGTGACTGTATAATTGAGTTCAGCAGGAGTCATATTCTTGCTAATGAAATAAATAGCATAAGGAAGATGATTTTCTTTTTGTCCCAAGACAACTCCTATTGCAGTATCTGAAGCATCAGAGGATATATGGAAGGGAAGTGTCCAATCAGGTCCTCTAAGAATAGGAACTGTATATAACTGATGTTTAAGTGTGTTAAATGCTTCCTGGCAAGAATTAGCCCATTTGAACTCAACATTTTTCATCAGTAACACAAATAGGGGAGAAGCTATTTTGGAAATTTTTTTGATAAATCTTCTGTAGTATCGAGCATGTCCTAGAAAACTTCTTACCTTTGTTTGGGTTTTGGGAGTAGGAAGATCTTTAATGACTTGTATCTTGGATGGGTCCACCTGAATTCCTTGAGATGAAATAAAATGTCAAAGCACTATTCCTTCACTCATCATCATATGACATTTTTATGTACTTAAGGAGAGGTGGGATTGTATACATTGTTTAATCACTTTCTCAAGGTTTTGTAGTGCTTCCTGAAAAGAAACATCATAAGGAGTAAAGTCATCCATAAAAATTTCCATAGAGTCATTAAGCATATCAGAAAAGATTCCTATAACTGCTCTTTGGAAGGTTGTTGGTGCATTACATAGTCCAAATGGAAGAACTCTATAAGAAAAAGTTCCCCAAGGGCTGGTAAAAGTGGTTTTGTCTTGGTCCTGAGGTGCAATTTTGATCTGATTATACCCACTGAAACCATCTAAGAAGGAGAAAAATTTCTTCCCTGACAAACTGTCTAACACCTGATCAATGAATGGTAATGGAAAGTGATATTTTTGAGTAGCTTTATTTAAGGCTCTATAATCCACACATACTCTCCATTTCCCGTTTTTCTTAGGAACTATTACCAATGGGGAAACCCATTCGCTATCTAATATAGGATATATAAACCCTGCATTGAGCAATTTTTGAAGTTCTTCTTTGAGGATTTCTCTTAGATTAGGGTTCATTCGGTGTTGAGATTGGCAGATCGGTCGACAATCTTCCTTAATATATATTCGATGAGTACATAATTCGGGAGAGAATCCTTTAATATCTGTATAGTCCCATGTGAATGCTTCTTTATTTTCCAGAAGTAACTTCATTAATTGTTGTGTTTCAACATCTGTCAAGTTAGGGTTTATGTTCAATGTTTTGCCAGGTTCAATTTCTACTGGTATGCTTTTAGAAGAGATGGTGGCAGATGTTTGAGGTGGGTTTTCAGAGTTAAGGTTTTCCTAATTATCTGACTCCAACAGTGAAGCTAGTTGGTTATGAGTTTCTGGAGTCACAGAGGAGGGTTCACAAATAAAATTATTAATTACTTCATCCTCAGTGGCATATTTAAGGCTTAAAGCTTGTCCGATAGTCAAAATGGGTTGAGTAAGTTGATCATCAAAGTCTACCCATACCGAATTATCATTATTAATCAAGGGTGTAGCGTGAGGGTAGAGGGTAATATGTTTAGTTTCGTAACCATTGGAAACTGTCATTGAACCTGATCTGCAGCTGATAAAAGCATCTGCTGTGGCTAGCCAAGGCCTGCCCAAAATTAGAGCGTGCCCCCCCAACTTTGTTTTAGGTTGTAATACCACAAAGTCAGTTGGATAATTCCAGGATTCCACTGAGATAATTAGGTCTTAAATGACTCCCTCTAGTTTAATTGTGGATTGATCAGCTAATTCTAGGATAGTTGGGGTGTCTCTGGTTTCATTTTGCAATTGTAACAGTTGTGAGTTTTCCAGAGTCATAATATTGATAGCGGCACCTAAGTCTACCAGGACTCGAGGGATTATCGTTTTTCCAATTTGTACTGAGACGGTAGGGTGGTCGAGATCACCATATTTAACTAGGGGAACTTTTCCTGACATTAGTGCAGACAAGTCACCCATAACATGGACTGTGAGGGGATCCTTAATTTTCCTACCAGGTTTCTTAACACAGATGTCTCGCATAGTCCTGGAATAAATTGGTACATCTCGGAGTGCTTGTAATAGAGGAATTTTGACATAAAGATTTTGTAATTCCCCTAGAAGATTGAAAGCAGGTGGCTCAGGTGTTTTCGTCAAAGCTAAATGCTCAGGAAATGGTGGTTTTGTTGTTTCAGCAGCATTGTTAGAGGATGATTATACCTCTTCAGGTACATCATGCTCTTTTGTTTCCTCTTTATCAGAAGAGGTAACATCGGCTATGATAGGTTCTACTATTCTCCCAGATCGTAAATGAATATCGTTGTATTGTGCAGGGAGAAGAGAAAATGTAGGCTGGTTATGAATATCAATGCACTGCACAGCTTTATTATTGGGGTTAGGGTTAGGTTGTATAGGTAGCTGGGGTCTCATAATTTGATTGTTGGGTGGAGTACCTGATGGTAAGGAGAGTGGTTGCAAAAATTGAGATTGAGGTAATTGATTTGGGAAGGGGGGTTGTTGTCCTCTCCAATTTGGATTCCATTGGTTCTGATATGGTTGTTGTTGTTGTGGAGGCCAAGGAGTCCATATGGACATANTCAAAAATTGAGATTGAGGTAATTGATTTGGGAAGGGGGGTTGTTGTCCTCTCCAATTTGGATTCCATTGGTTCTGATATGGTTGTTGTTGTTGTGGAGGCCAAGGAGTCCATATGGACATATCAACAAAGGGTGGGTTAGTTTGTTGCATGGGTGGGTAATTCATTTGATTTAGATATTGCATTTGATTATAGGGAGGGTAACTCATTTGTTTGAAAGAAGGATAGTTATTCCAACGATTAGAAGATGTAAATGGCATATTAGGATTCATACCTTGTCCCCGCGGTTTCCATTGCCTTCTCTGTGTCAGCAGATAGACAGCTTCAACTTCTTCATCAATTGGTTGTAATGCTACCTTGATTCCTGGTAGAGAAGGACATTGTTGAGTCTCATGATCTTTATCACAGATGGTGCAGATTGGTTTTTTGTCCAATGGACATTCCCTTCACGGGTGCTTGTCTCTGCATTTAGAACAAAAGATGGACAGGGCTGCTTCTTCTTCTGCTTGCTTCTTTTGAATCTATAGAGTGTCAATTTGTGAGGCAAACAAGCTTAACATTTCAGTTTTAAAACCTTCAAGTAAATTACCTATTTCAGCTCTTGTTGCCCCCCCACTGGCTGATTTTTGGACTCTTGAAAATGTGGTATCCCTGTTGTTTGATCTATTTCTTGAAGCTCCTCTTGAACATCTTTTGCATAGGTTAAAAAATTCATCATATGATTCCTTAGATATGTCCCCTTTTCCAAGCATATTCAGCATATCTAGACAGTCATCCCTTACTCCTTTTAATAATATAGTTCTAAGAATATCTTTACTTACATTGGGGTGATTGGATCTTTGTAGATTATACTGTAGCCTTTCTACAAAGTCCTCCATATTTTCATCCTCCTTCTGCATAATCTTAAATAGTTCCTCCCTTTTTTCTCTTGTTCGACATAAGTCCTAGTATTTATTCAGGAATTTCTATTTCATTTGCTCCCATGTTGTGATTACATGGCCTCCAAGACTCATGAACCATCTTAGTGCATTTCCTTTCAATGTTGTTGGAAATAGCTTTAATTATTGAGCATTGGAAATGTAATCATAACTTCTACATAATATATCAAACTCAAAAAAAAAATCATCGGGATCTTCTGAAGACAAACCATGAAAGTTAGGTAGTGCTGAGAGTGGAATGTTCTTCATGGGGGCTACCCCTCTAGGAAGATCACCAATAGGAAATCCTAATGTGAAGAAAGAGTTTTCAGCATTTACCTCTCCTTCAGGACCTGCCTGTTCTTCATGATGCAATTCTTCATTGTACTCATCCATGTTTTCTTTTGTCTGCTCCCCTGCTACGCTTTCTCTATCCTCAATATTTCCTGTTGGTTTCTCAACTATCTCAGGACTCCAAACTTCTTTCCCCGTTTCAAAGTTTTCTTGAAATGAAGGCTAGGATTTTGGTTTCCAAGAGTTTGGTCGTTGAGTAGAAGATTCAGACTTTGATATAATATCGTCAATATAAGTCTTTATTCCCGCTCTTCCTCTGCCCCTACCACCTGTAGGGTCAGTGTCTTTGGGGTCTCCGCGTCCTCTCATGCAATCTTTGTATATGAAAAATCATAAGTGCTTTTGAAATCTATAATTACCTTCCCCGACAACGGCGCCAAAATGTTGGTCACTATAATTGCTTATTTAACTAAACAATCAAGTGCTACATAAATTGTCAACCCAGGGAAGTCTGTTTATTTCAAAGGTAATCACCCACTATATATGCTCAATCTCAAAAGCAACCTAGAGTTGTAGTAAAAACATGTCAATTACACCTTTGCCTTGAACAAACTGAAGTTCTAACTTGAATTACAGGAAAGCAGTCTACATATTGCAGAGTTTAATGTTTAAAGAGATAATTGTCCAAAGAATCTTGGATTACATTAATAAAATAACAACCTGGAAAATAAATCCTTCAAGACACTGCAAAGGAAAGACCAACTATCTTATAACAGAGAACAAGACCCTATTCCCAAAGCAAGAATCTTCAGCACCTGTTTCTGATCACCACACTTTTATGAACTCATTGCTAATTGAAATGATTGACACACATTGAAGACTAACTACCTCTTAATAGATAACAAGACCCTATTCCTCACACACATTGAAGACTAACTACCTCTTTAATAGATAACAAGACCCTATTCCTCAAGCAAGAATTTTCAACACTTGTTTCTGATTAGCACACTTTCAAGAACTCATTACTAATTGAAATAATTGAAGGCTAACTATTCTTAACAGAGAACAGACCCTATTCCCTAAGCATGAATCTAAAGACATGTCCCTTGATTATCACTCCTTCATAAATTCACCAAACATGATTACTAACTAGAATGATTAACAATTACCCAAGCATGAATCATATGAAAACAATGTAAATAACTCAAGAAAGGTAGGCTCAAGAAAGTAGTGTTTCAAGAAAACAGAATTCAAGAAAGTAGTACTGCAAAACAAAATTTAATCAAGGCATGAACATAAATAACACTAACACACTACAAAGCTAATGGGTGAATCTTGTGAAGAAGGTGGGCCCTCCCTTCTCACAAGATTCCCCTGAAACGAAAGGAACAAGAGAGAAATGCTTAGAACAGTCTTTTATTCATCTGTCAACTGTATCATATTACAATCTGAAGTAAAAAACATCCTTCTCTGTAAAATCCTTTCTTAGCTAAAAAGAAGATCCTCTCTAATGATGATTTCCTCTTATTTAAAGAGGAGAATCCCTTCGATACAATTTGATCAACAATTAACAGGTGTACATATGAGTCCTATTCTTAGTCAGATCGACTTTCTAAACTGGAATAGGATATCCTAGTCTCCTGTAACAGAATGCTATTACAAGTGTTGAGTGAGGTGTTGCTGTTGTGGTTGTAGTAACAACTTCCTTATTTGTCTTCTTGTTACTGTTGTTGTATGTTGTTTCAGCATCACAAATCATGGGTTGTTTCAGCCACGGGATTTGTGTTCTGACTGTTTCAGCAACTTGGTCTCAGGTAGTAGCGATGGTTAATGCTAGCTCAAGGTGTGGCTGTTGTGGTCAATGTAACAGTTTTGTGTTGTTGTTTCGGCATCGTAGACCATGGACTATGTAACAGCTTCTTCTATGTGAGTTGTTGTTTCAACATCGTAGACCACAGACTGTGTAGCAACTTCTTCTGTGTGGGTTGTTGTTTCTACATTGTAGACCATGGAGAGTGTAACAACTTCTTCTGTGTGAGTTTTTGTTTCAGCATCGTAGTCCATAGACTGTTTCAGCCACAGGGTTTGCGTTCTTTAACTGTTTCAGCAACAGGCCTCAATGTTAATATGCAGTTCGAACTGTTTCATCACTTATACATTTCTGATCAATGGTTAAGTACGAGAGTAATGTAAAATTATATGCAAAACAGATTAAACATATAGTAAAGAGAAGAGACGTTATATACCTTTGGAAAGATAGGGTAAGGTGATAATGTGAGTTTAAATGTGAGTGAAACAAGGGTGTAAAGGTAGAAAAAAGTGTGAGCAAAAAGGTACATTGTATGGTCCTAACATAGTGCACCTGTGTTAAAGATTGTTGACCCAAATGAAAGTTTTGTGGTATGTACAGACACATGTAAGGAAGGACTTGGGGGAGTCCTCACCCAAAATGGACATGTCATTGGAAATGAGTCCAGAATGCTTAAGGAACATGAGAGGAAGTATGCCACACATGAATTGGAAGTTTTTGTGATTGTTCACACTTTGAGGATGTGGAGGCATTATCTCATGGGGAAGAAATTTGAATTAAGAACAAACCACATTGGCCTGAAGTATATTTTTGAGCAACCAACATTGAATGTAGGGAAAATAAGATGGCTGGAATTTTTAAGTGAATATGACTTTGATATCAAGCATATCAAAGGAAAGGAGAATAAAGTTGCCAATGCGCTTAGTAGAAGAGTGCATCTCATGCATTCTAGTGCTGTCAGTATGCATCAGTCAGACTTGGAGAGCATAATTTTAGATGGTCTTGTTACACACCAACATTACCTACAAGTAAAGGAAAAATTACAGCAAGGAGATGTACAACAGAAAATAAAGGAGTATGAGATAAAGGAAGACATATTACTCATGCATAAAAATAGAATCTATGTTCCTACTTCTGGATATATGAGGAATCTGGTACTGAAGGAGATGCATGATGTTCCTTATGCTGGACATCCCGGTTACCAAAAAAAAATTACAGCAGTAAGAAGCCATTTCTTTTGGCCGTGAATGAAGAAGGATGTTGTTGATTACATCGTTTGATGTATGGAATGTCAGAAGGTGAAGGATGAGCATAGGCACCGAGTGGGTTTGCTATAGCCATTACCAATTCTAGAGAAGAAATGGGAAGAGATCACCATGGATTTCATCACAGGATTACCCAGAACGAATAAGAAACATGATTCAATCATGGTGGTGGTTGAAAAATTAACAAAGGCTTCTCATTTTATGCCTGTGAACACAACACATACGACGACTAATATTGCAGAAATTTTCATGAAGGAAATTACTAGGTTGCATGGGATACCTAGGACAATTGTCTCGGACAGAGATACGAAGTTTACCTCCAATTTCTGGAGGGGATTATTTAAAGTATTTGGCACAAATCTAAACTTTAGAACAACATATCATCCCCATACAGATGGGAAAATAGAGAGAGTCAATCGAATAATTGAAGATATGTTGAGAATGTATGTGATGGATAATCCATCTAAGTGGGAATATTACTTACACTTGTTTGAGTTTTCATATAATAATGGGTATCAATATTCATTGAGAATGAGCCCATTTGAATCCTTGTACAGTAGAAAATGTGATACTCCAGTAAGATGGAACAACCCAACAGATAGAGTGGTACTTGGGCCGGAGTTGCTCAAGGAAATGGAAGACCAGGTGGTTAAGATCAAGCAGAATTTAAAGGTAGCTCAGGATAGACAGAAAGTTTATGTAGACAAGAACATGATAGATAGATAATTTAAAGTAGGGGAACATGTACTTTTGAAATTGAATCCCAAGAAAATCTCATTGAAATTTGGTAGTTGTACAAAGATGGCAGCCAGATTTTGTGGTCCATTTGAAATATTGGATAAAATAAGGCCAATTGCATACATGCTTGCATTACCTGCTTCCATGAATGTGCATAATGTATTTCATGTATCCTTACCAAAGAAATATGTACATGACCCTAACCATGTTATTGATTAGAATCTGATTCAAGTAGAGATGAAAGGAGATTTTCACGTTCAGCCAGTGCGGGTATTGGACGGAAAAGTCAAAATGCTTCAGAATCGAGTTATATAGCTGGTAAAAGTTCAGTGGACCTACTACGGTCTTGAATATGATACCTGGGACCATGAATATGCCATGCAGGCTGAGTACCCACAACGTTTTGAATAAATTTGAGATTTTGATCTCTATTTTGTATATGCACCGAGGACAGTTCCAAGATAAGGGGGAGGGGATGTAATACCCCGGTTTTTTAACCCCCATTTTAAATAATGTATTGTTATAATGTTGAGAGGCATGATTGTCCAAAAAATTATTAAAGGGAAAACATGCCGAAGAAATGTAATTTTTTTATCACTATTAATAATAAACACATTGTTGGCTACTAGACGGACAAGGAATAGAGTTATAGAGGGATATGATTCCACAAGAGAGGGAGCTTGAGGGGATAAGTGTTTATTCCTATGTTAATTACCCTTTTTTCCTAAGGGAGAAGATTGATTACATGAGCTTCTTGGGCAAGGATAGGAGGTTCTTGATTCCCCACAAAGTTATTTAAACCCACCTCTGGTCTGATGGGGGGGTTCAACTGATGGCTTGTTCACTAATTTCCTATACGTTCATTCATTTCCCTCATGCACTTTCATGCACCCACTTACCCATTCATTGATCCATCCTCATCCACGTCTTGTCTTGGGAAAGGGGAACCAAACTGTAGAGAATTAGCCACGTGATAGTTGGCTATAATGGTTGCTGGTGCAATCCAACCGTGACTTAGGTCCTGCATGTCTGAGATGCATTGGCCTGTGCCCTATTTTTCTCACAACTGCAAGTCTTGAGATTTCCAACATTGAGATTCTAGACCAATTGTGCTGGAGGCTCTGGAAAATAAGGAGAAGGAATACTATAGGGACTGTGTGGAGGAGAAGGGTGGAGGTCCATTCTCTTGGGGTGGTATAGGTTGGGTAGAAGAGAGTTGGGTACTTAGATTGTTGTGGGTGTTGGGAAACCTACTGAGAGCTTGAGAGTTGACTGGTTTGGGAACCCAAGTACACTCTCAAACCATCCTTGTGGATTTATACCCCTAGCTCGGGGATGACACTATTGTTGATATTTGGAGCAGTGGTGTCTACGGTTGGGTGGAACGCCCTAGGTCTATAGCTAGTTGGTCTTACCTTTTTATAAATATAAGTGCTCTCTATTGTGATATTATTATCTGTGTATGAATGTATTTCGCTGTGTATTTTAATTATCGTTTAACTAAATCTTAGATTGTGCATGTTTGCTGGATATTGATGCGCATGTCATTAAATATTGTATCTTATGTGTTCTTACTAATTAAAGAAGGTATCAGTAAGAGTATGAAGTCTAAGGGTGGGCTTGAAGGTAGCATGCCCCAGCTTGTGGGTGGCTAGGTATGTTACATATGGGCCACTTAGTTCTCCTCAAATTTTGACTGGGTCATCATCAAGGATCCTCGTCATCTCTATCAGATCAGGGTCATTTTGCAACTGATCGATGATCCTCTGTGCCCCTTCTAACAAGAGTAATCCCCTTCTCTATGCCTCTATATTCTTTGCCACTCCAATTTATTCCTTGGCTATGAGGGCCTCTTGAGATGACTGCTCTATTGTTTCCACCTATTCATCCATGATCATGGCTTTGAACTTGATCATGTTTAGATTGGCCATTCTATGCACCACCTCATCCCATTCCTGGGCGCACTCTATGAAAATCGTGTCCTCAAACTTATCATGAGTGTATGGCCAATAGAACAAAACC
This sequence comes from Picea sitchensis, assembly GCA_010110895.2. Lineage (NCBI taxonomy): Eukaryota > Viridiplantae > Streptophyta > Pinopsida > Pinales > Pinaceae > Picea > Picea sitchensis. Next base: position 242,846 of record SNQJ01S0019372.1, read on the forward strand.
TGTGAAGCATGTTGGAGGACCATGTCGGGAACCTGAATTCAAGTTGGCTTAGCCCTTCTAGTTTGGATTGAGTAGTATATTTCACCAGATAAAACCCTATATGAAAATCGTAGGGTATGAAAGCTTATTTCTTGTCTTTGACCAATGTGGCATTACAGCCCTGCAGAATGGTCTGATGACAAATTTATCCCACAACGAGCTAGTCTAGGACATGAGTAAATAGGAGATGTGGTGCTCCAGTGGCCCCCAACACCATGATGTAGGTTGAGTGTTTGTCTAAATACCAATGGCCTACCTTTGCTATCAATTTCTTGGCTACCACAGATAGTCTTGGGCATTCCTTCTTAAAAATAATAAAATGAATGCAGGCGATGAATTCATCGCAGATGAGTGCATAATATTTTTTGTACATGTTCTCCCATAGTATGTTGAAGTAGATGTGGACCGAGAGCTCCACAACATGCCATCTTAGATTCATACTGACGAAGACATTCCTTATGCATATGACATTGAGAAGGTACGAGGCCATGTAGAATGTGGATGCCTCCCCATGCTTCGGTGTCTGAGCCTATTGTACATAGATTCTTAATTGTTTTGAGATTATCTCTCCCCAGTTGAAGTTGCTCTCGAAGATCACAACTGTGTACGTGAAAGGCATCCATGCTTCTTAAAACTTGGAGTAGTCCTTTTCTCCATATAACCAACTAATGAGAGCCATCAAATAGATGTATGGATCCCTCAAGTTGATTATTCCATACCATCCATTGCTCTTGTAATATCCCTCGGTCGAACCCAAATGTAAATATAATCCAAGTATATTTAAGCTAGTGAGTTGTTTAAACATCATTTTTTCAATACACCTTTCATGGCATGGTGTGCGCATATAATGTGCAGTAAAGGGATGTAATGTGAACATTTTTGAATACCGCGCGCAGTAAATAAGATGCGCGCAACCTTAAAGACAGAGGATACATCATGAAGTAACTAAGTGCGCTCAATATTAAGGTCAACGAACCTTTGTGTATATAATATGCATTATAAGCTGGTGAGCCAGTATTATAAGCTGGAATGCTTATGTCTTGGAATTAGGCTAGTGTGCCTAGATGTTAAAGGCTAGAGCACCTACTTTGTACATGACTCATGATTAATATAAAATACATCACTGTGCGCAGAATGACCATGATAAAAGAGATGGGGGACTGAACTTCACCAATTAGGGAAAGGGAGGGCCAAAAGTGAAGGGACTATTATATTAATATTTCCTAAAACATAAAGTATGGATAATTAGTTTATCCTAAGTTCTAAAGTTGGGGACAAGTCGACAAAAGAAAATTTTGATATGACAAGTGTAAAGTTGGGGACATGCATTCATATCATGGGGAAACTTAGCTCAGGGGTTTTTTTTTCTCACAGATACCTTACGAACGGGGGAAGGGAGACCATCAAGTTGACCATGACAAAGAGTTCACAGTGATTCCGAAACACACTCAGTTATCCAGTCAATGACTCCATGACCATTTCACTCATAAATTCCATTATCCTTGAGACAACCATTTCAGGTTTTCGAATCATGTTTCCCCATCCTTTTTGGTTGATGTACCTGGTTAGCTTGGAGAGGGATTGAAGAAGCGGGTTGTCAGGCCCATGAGAAGTTATTTGAGTGAGAGAATTGTTGGGGATTGATTTCCATAGGTGCTAAAATGCATCTACAAAGCTCTGAGACTTTCGGTCCGGCCTATTACTGAAGCCCTGGAAGGGAAGTGGGGCAGCTGAGGGACTATTGAGAAGAGAAGGGGCACACTTCCTTGGGTGGGACAGGCATGTGGGGAATGAGAGGTTTTAGGCTGTTAGTTGAGTGATCACCTGAGACAGATTCTTTCATGTTGTCCACGAGCCTTAGCCTGAATAGGAATCCCTTGACCCTAGGTGGAGTTCAGTCCCAGCTCGGGTGTGATTCACTGTTGAGAGTGATGAACAATATAGTCTATGGCTGGGAGGTTTGTGGACGGTCTGTAAGTAGTTGGTGAAAGTATTTCTAAGATAAGTACCAATTGTATGATATATGGATATGTTGTTTTGTTATTTACATGCCTATGTTACGATTTTATCATATATGTGACTATGATTGCTTGTGTTCTTATGGGTAATTTCCTATAAATGATGCATATCGGTAATTACTGTTATTTTAATATAAAAGTCGTATGTTACAGAAAGTAATTTTTTGTTTATGTTTAGATGTAAATCTTCCGCGAGCATGTTGTATGTATATGTTTTAGTTTCATGCAGTCTGAAAAGTAAATTTAGGTGGCATTTCTTAGTTGACTACTAGGTATGCTATTGTATGTTCCACATTATGGGAATAAAAGTGTTCCTTAGAGTATCATGGCCCAGCCTGATGGCTGGGAATGTTACCGACTGGTGTCAGAGCATGAGTGGTTTCTCTGGAGTGCATACCCCAACCTCAGGTTGGTCAGGCAGATCGTTACAGTATGGTATCAAAGCCTTAGTTCAACACTAATCTTGGATGGGCCAGAAGGGTGCAATTGAAGTGAATATTCATAGAAAAGTAACTTCAAAGTGACAAGAATTAGAGTCATAGAGTGTCCTTGGAAAATGTTGGCGTACTGGCATGCGTGGTAAATTTGGCACCACGCGGGAAACCGTGGCATGCCAGTGTGCACAGTAAATTGTGGTGTCGCGCGGAAGATTATTATGTGTATATGCAAGCGCTGAAATTAGCCTTGCATGGTAAGCACACACATAGTAAGGTGCACATAGGGTGCGCAAGTATTGCTTAACGCAGAGGAGTTTTGTTGGTACATGCATAAGTATGAGTATAAGTTGTTTCATGACGGTGTATTCAGTAGTGTGTGCAGATATTTGAGCACGAAGGAATATGTTAAACTGACATGGTGCATTCATAGGATGAAAATGCATGTGGAATATCGATGCACGGTATCAAAATTGTGCGTAGTGGATATTGGCGCACAACGCCAGAGTAGTGCGCATAAGTAGTCAGTACAACGAAGAAGAAATGCATAGTAGATTTAGGTGTGTGGAGAAGCATTTACCTTATAATATTGCTATGCACGATAATATAAATGAACATGTCAATTTAATGCACGCAAAGTTGCTTGGAAAGTGTGGAGTATGAGTTTAAATTGCATAATAATAAAAGAAAAATAAACACATAACCGCATTGAAGCATTAATTAAAAAGAATTCTGAATTTTAATTTCTTTCGATTTAGACAGATGAAAATAAAATATAAGATTACAAGAAAAACTTATTATAAAAGAAAAAAAGAGTCATAACATCACCAGATAGAAATTGTAATAAAATAGTCTAAAATCTATTTCTGTATTTATATAATCATATTAATCACAAAATTACAAAAGGGCGATGACAACAGTTAGCATGTTGTAAAAAGGTTCATTGAAGAACATGCCTATCATCTTTTGTACTCTTTACCTCCGCTACCGGCTATTCAAAATTCACTGAGACATGCTTATATTAGTTGAAGACTTACTTCATCTTAGCGATCTCCACCTTTTAAAGAAGAGTCTAACCAGACCGATTGATTTTCTCCAACACTTTTGGTTGCTTCAACCATAAATTCCTCCTTCTTATGACACTTACTCCTTTTCTTCTTAGAAACTAGCCTGTTGATGACTAAATCCTTTATAGTGGGATTCATCCTGAATTCCAATCATGAGTCTATAATTGAATCTGTGTGGAACTTAGTTTCTAGAAGGTGCGCAAGGACCCTTTCCTCCTTATTCATAGGAAAGCCTAGCATGTTGCTCGAATAACCAGTCTCACTCGACTTAGATTTGTCCATGTATCTCAGGTTGGGGATACTGAAATATGTCTTTACAAAGAGAAAGAAGTTGAGCATGTTGAAGATTACTACGATTATGGACACACAGATATCTTCATACTTGGGGAGTGGTAATTATAAAAGTCCATTTATGAAGTGCAGACAAATTACGTACAAAGAGCGTTGGGTTTCCATGCTCGGCCAATCCATTTTGAATGATTATCTTTTGAGTTTTTTACATGGCAGAATTCAGCTGACGTCACATGGCTGTGAAGTACCGAATGAATGAAGTAGGGTGATTTGACTAGCCATCGCCCACTCCACGAGTGGTGGATTTGACATGTTGAGACACGTAATACCGTGTCTTGGCGAAAGTGGTTTCGACAAAACCACCTTCTTGAGCAAGTGTATCTCAGAAGGAACTGTGCGTCAGCGTTCTTGAGACTTGGGTCTTATCTATAATTTTCATGGTGATAACACCAGGAAATCAGGAGTGATAATGATGATGTGTATGTTGAATCAAAATAGTGCATATTCTCATGAATTGTTGATTTGTTAGTCTAATTAGTTTTGATGGCTGCACATTTTGCAGAATTATCAACAACTCGGTCATGTCAGACCAGTGCAGAGTCCATAGGAATGGAAGAGGCATAGGGGAGTTACAGTCATCCAGAGAAGAGAATAGGTATGGATGTCCATTTGGGCATGTAAGGAACGAACTCTAACAAACATGGAAAGGAAAGGAATGAAGATATGAATATGGATGAGACCATTAAGAATTTGTAGAAGGATGTCCAAAGCCATAAAGCTGATAATGAAAGGCTTATGAAAGCCAAAGAGAAATAGGATGACTTCAACATGAAGCTATTGGAAGGTTTGAACAGAATAGAGAAGAAATAGGTTAAGGAGAGTGACTCAAGTAGATCTGAGAGCCACAAATCTTCAGAGGAGAAGGGAGAAGTAAAAAGTGCTAGTAGACATCACCCTCATCCCATGGGAATTCCCATAAGAGAGAAGGAAACAACTCAAGTCTATCCCCTGTCATAGGGTATATGAGATCTAGGGTGGATGAGCTACGAGGAGAAATGAACAAAATCAAACCTCCTACATTTGATGGTGAGAACAAGAAGGATGAAGATGCCGAAACATGGTTGCTAGGCATGAGGAAGTATTTTCAATTGCATAATTATTCTTCTCATGTTGAAGGTAGAATCGTTATATATCAACTCAAAGGAAAGACCTCCATGTGGTGGGATCAACTTTTCCAGGTACAACACGTTGTAGAGAAAAGTGTTACTTGGAGAGAATTCAAAAAGTATTTTGAGAAGAAGTACTTGACCAAGAGATATTATGACAAGAAAATGAAAGAGTTCTTTGAACTCAAGCTTGGAAGTACGACCATAGATGGATATGAGAGAAGGTTTCTGGAATTGTTGAAGTATGTCTCTTTCATGAAGGATGAGACAATCAAGATTCAATAGTACTTAAGTGGATTGCCATCATTCATCAGTGAAAAAATATAGTATGATGATCCCAAGAAATTAGAAGAGACCATAAGGAGAGCTAAATGCTTATATGACCAGCTGAAGCCAAGACCATATTTCCAAAAGGCTTGGGAAGACAATAAGAAATTCAATATGGATCATAGGAAGAAGGGAGCTAAGCCACCATTCTTCAGAAATAATCCACAATGGCAACAAATGCATAAGGAAACCAGAGTGATTGACACAAGGAGTCAAGGGCCAAGACAACAACCTATGCAATGTTGGGGTTGTAAAGGAGACCATAGGATCAGAGATTGTCCTCAGAGAGGATAAAAAGGTAGGGATTTTCATAATGTACAACGATCTAAGACAGTAGAGGACATGGGAAAAAATTTGCCAAGGATTTATGTAGCCCTAGACAACAAGAAATAAGAGTATGAGTCCCACATGATTGAAGTGGAAGGTATGATCAACAACCAAACCCTTGCTATTTTAATTGATTCAGGATCTAGCCATAGTTATATAGACCCTAATATGGTGGAAAGTTTGCAATTTCCAAGAAGAAAGCATGGGAAATCTTTGTTGGTGCAACTGGCTACAGGAGCCAGAAGAAAATTTAATGAGATGGTTAAGTCCTGCCTCATAGACATGAATGGACTAAATACCATGGAAGATTTGAACATATTACCCTTAGGTTCCTATGAATATTTAATTGGGATGGATTGGTTGGACCCACATCATGCTCTATTGGATTGTCATAACAAAGAATTCACTTTCTTGGATGAAGAAGGGAACCAAAGGAAAGTGCAGGGAATTCCCAGGGAAATAACCGTTAGAGAAATTTCAGCACTATAGCTGAAGAAATGTTATAGAAGAGGATGCCAAATATTTGCAGCTCATATGGAGGAGACACCTGAAGAAAAGGTGCCAAATTTGGATAATTATGCAGTCCTGAAAGAGTTTGAAGATGTATTCAAGGAAGTACCAGGGCTACCCCCAAGGAGAGACATTGATTTCTCTATCGATTTGATGCCTGGAGCAATGCCAATATCAAAGAATCCTTACAGAATGAGTACAACAGAATTGGAGTTGCAAATGTAGCTTGAAGAAATTATGAAGAAGGGGTATATACGCCCAAGTGTATCACCTTGGGGTGCCCCAATCTTGTTTGTGAAAAAGAAAGATGGAACGTTAAGATTGTGCATTGACTTCAGACAATTGAATAAAGTGATTATTAAGAACAAATATCCTCTACCAAGGATTTATGACCTCTTTGATCAATTGAAGGATGTAAGGATATTTTCAAAGATAGATCTTAGATCATGATACCATCAGGTAATAATTAAAGAAGAATATACTAGCAAGACCACCTTCAAGACAAGGTATGGTCATTATGAGTTCACAGTGGTACCATTTGGATTGTCAAATGCACCAGTTGTTTTCATGTGCTTAATGAATGGTGTTTTCCGAGAGTATTTGTACAAGTCTGTCATTGTCTTTTTGGATGAAATTCTTATATATTCTAAGTCAGAGGAAGAGCATGAGCATCATTTGAGGATGGTGTTGCAAATATTAAGGGAAAATTAGTAGTATGCCAAATTGAGCAAGTGCTCATTTTTTCAGAAACAAATTCATTATTTGGGGCATATCATCTCAAAATATGGGATAGTAATGGACCCCAAGAAGATTGAATCCATTAGAGAATGGTCATTACCAAAGAATGTAATAGAGGTCAGATCATTCATGGGCCTAGCAGGGTACTACAAGATATTCATTGGAGGATTCTCGAAGATAGCACACCCAATCACTTCCTTGCAAAGAAAGGGTATGAAGTTTCAGTGGACGTCAGACTATGAAAGGAGTTTCCAACATTTGAAACAATTATTGACAAGTGCTCCAATACTAAGGATTGTAGACCCAAATGAAGACTTCATTGTATGCATAGATGCATGTAATGAAGGACTGGGTGGAGTCCTCAGTCAAAATGGATTCATGATATGTTCTGAATCAAGGAAGTTGAAAGAGCATGAAAGAAACTATGCCACTCATGATTTGGAGTTGGAAGCCATAGTGCATGCCTTGAGAAAATGGAGACACTACCTCATGGGAAAGAGGTTTGAGCTAAGAACAGACCACAATGGCCTGCAATATTTATTTGATCAGCCAAATCTAAATACTAGACAAAGCAGATGGTTAGAATTTCTAAGCGAATATAACTTTGATATAAAGCATATCAAAGGGAAAGAAAATAAAGTGCCTGATACACTCAGTAGGAGGGTGCATGAACTACGTGATATAGCCATCATCATGTATCAAACTAATGTTAAAATAAAAATTATGGAGGCTACAAATACAGATCTGCAGTATAGAGAATTGGTAGAATGCTACAACAGGGTAATATAATTCGAAATATGGATATTTATAAGTTGGGAGTACATGGAATACTGTTGCACAAGAACAAAATTTTTGTACCAAATGTCCAAGACTTGAAATGTATAATTTTACAAGAGATGCATAATGCTCCTTATGCAGAGAACCCTGGATATCAGAAAACTGTAGCAGTGGTCAAGAGCCAATACTTTTGGCCAGGTATGAAGAGAGAAATTGTAGAATACATTGCTAGGTGTATGGAATGCCAGAAAGTTAAAACAGAGCATAGGTACCCAGCATGATTGCTGCAACCTTTGCCCATTCCTGAATGGAAGTGGGAAGTGGTGACAATGGATTTTATTACGGGATTGCCCAGAAAATGCAAGCTACATGATTCGATTATGGTAGTGGTGGAAAAGATTACAAAATCTGTCCATTTTATTCCACTAAAAACTACTCACAAAGTAGTAGATGTTACTGATATTTTCATGAAGGAAGTGGCACGATTGCACGGAATTCCTAAAATGATTGTGTCTGACAGAGACCCAAAATTCACCTCGAATTTATGGAAAGGATTCTTCAAAGGATTCAAAATGAATATGAACTTTAGTAAAGATTACCATCCTAAGACTGATGAATAGACAGAGAGGGTGAATAGAGTGATAGAAGATATGTTAAGAATGTATGTGATGGATAAACCATCAAAATGGGAAGACTACCTACATTTAGTAGAATTCGCTTATAACAATGGGTATCAGGCATCATTGAAAATGAGCCCATTTGAAGCACTTTATGGTAGAAGGTGCAACACTCCAGTAAGTTGGGATAACCTAGCTAATAGAACAGTAGTCGGGCCAAAATCGCTCAAGGAGATGGAGGACCAAATGTTAAAAATTAAGAAGAATTTGAAAGCTGCCCAAGACAGACAGAAAAGTTATGCTGATAAAAATAGAATCCATGGAGAATTCAAAGTGGGTGATCATGTTTTCCTGAAAGTGAAAGATAACAGGAGCTCCCTAATGCTGGGAAGTTGGGCCAAGTTAATAGCCATATCTTGTGGACCATTTGAAATCCTAGCGAGGATTGGTCCAGTTGCTTATATGATTTGATTGCCTACATCTATGTCTGTTCATAATGTCTTCCATGTATCATTGCTAAATAAATATATACCCGATGCTAATCATGTTATTGATTGGAATGTTATTCAGGTGGAGCAAGAAGGCACTTTTTAAGTGCATCTGGTGCGCATCCTGGATCAAAAAATCAAACAACTCCAGAATCGAGCCATGGGGCTTGTAAAGGTCCAATGGACCTGGTACGGTCCTAAAGACACTACTTAGGATCATGAGGATGCAATGCAGGTAGAATACCTACATCTTTTTGAAGAATTTTGAGAATTTGGTTGTATATGAGTACATGATGCACCGAGGACGGTGCTTAAATAAGGGGAGGGGATTGTAGTATCCCTTGGCTGAACCCAAATGTAAATATAATCCAAGTATATTTAAGCTAGTGATTTGTTTGGACATCATTTTTGTAATACACCTTTCATGCAATGGTGCGTGCGTATACTGTGCAGTAAAGGGATGTAATGTGCACATTTCTAAATACCACGCACAGTAACTAAAGTGAACAAAAACTTAAATATAGAGGATACATTGCACAGTAACTAAGTGCATGCAATAATAAGGTAAACACACCTTTGTGTATATAATATGCATTATAGGCTGGTGAGCCAGTATTATAAGCCAGAATGCTTATGTCTTGGAATTAGGCCAACGCGCCTAGATGTTAAAGGCTAGAGCACCTACGTTGTACATGACTCATGATTAATATAAAATACATCACTGCGTGCAAACCGACCATGATAAAAGAGATGGGGGGCTGAACTTCACCAGTTAGGGAAAGGGAGGGCCAAAATTCAAGGGAATATTATATCAATGTTTCCTAAAAGATAAAGTATGGATAATTAGTTTATCCTAAGTTCTAAAGTTGGGGACAAGTCGACAAAAGTAACTTCCGATATGACAAGTGTCAAGTTGGGAACATGCATTCATATCATGGGAAAACTTAGCTCAGGGGTTTTTTTTTTTTCTCACGGATACCTTACAAATGGGGGAAGGGGGACATCAGGCTAACCATCACTTTTGACAAAGTGTTCACAGTGATTCAGAAACACATTCAATTATCCAGTCAATGACTCCATGACCATTTCACTCATACATTTTGTTATCCTTGAGACATCCATTTCACCTTTCCTAACCCTATTTCCCCATCCTTTTTGGTTGTTGTAACTGGTTATCTTGGAGCGATATTGAAGAAGCGGGTTGTCAGTCCCGTGAGCAGTTCTCTGAGCGAGAGAATTGTTGGGGATTCATTTTTGTAGGTGCTAAACTGCAGCTACAGTGCTCTGAGACTTTTGGTCCAACTTGTTGCTGAAGCCCTGGAAGGGAAGTGGAGCGGTCGAGGGACTGTTGAGCAGAGAAGGGACACACTTCCTTGGGTGGGACAGGCATCTGCAAAATGAGAGTCTGTAGGCTGTTAGTTGAGTGAGCACTTGAGATGGAGTCTTGGAGTCTTTCCTATTGTCCATGAGCCTTACCTAGATAGGAATCCCTTTACCCTGGGTGGAGTTCAATCCCATCTCGGGGGTGATTCACTGTTGAGAGTGATGAATAGTGTAGTCTATGGCTGGAAGGTTTATGGATGGTCTGTAAGAAGTTGGTGACAGTATTTCTAAGATAAGTACCAATTTTATGATATATGGATATGTTTTTTTGTTATTTACATGCCTATATTATGATTTTATCATATATTTGACTATGATTTCTTGTGTGCTTATGGGTAATTTCCTATAAATGATGCATATCGGTAATTACTGTTATTTTAGTATAAAATTTGTATGTTACAGAAAGTAATTGTTTGTTTATGTTTAGATGTAAAGCGTCCATGAGCGTAATGTATGTATATGTTTTAGTTGCATGCAGTCTAAAGAGTAAATTTAGGTGGTATTGCTTAGTTGAATACTGGGTATGCTACTTGTAGCACCTCTCGAAACTTCACTCATAGCCGTAACGTTCTGATACCATACTGTAACACTCTCATTCCGGGACGGGCAGGCACTACTTCGCAAAATAACAATATCATACTGAATTCTATAAATAAGACATGCATTTAAGAAAACGAAACACATTTAACTTAGAGTTACCATAAGAATTACTGCTATTATAAATAATCAATGGTTTTAACATAATTTCATATGCACAATAGAATACATGATTAAGATATATACACAAACATGAAGAAAAGTAATTAGAACATCATCTGGTACTTATCTTTGAAATGGTGGTAAATCCACCAACCAGGTGCAGGCCTTCCACAAACCTACCAGCCTTAGACCACACTGCTCATCACAACAGTGGGTCACCCCCAAGCTGGAACTAAGCTCCACCCCCAAGGAAAGGAATCCTAGCCTAGGTTGAGGTTACAGGGAAAACACATGGGCACAAGGAAGGAATTATCTCCCAGGAACCACTCATACTCACTGCCCACAGACTCTCCTTCCCCACATGCCTGTTCCACCCCAAGATTATACACCTTTTCTGTCACCTAGACAGTCCTTCAGCTGCTAACCTCCCTTGCCTTGGGTTTCAGCAACAGACCGGATCAGAAGTCTCCGAGCTTTGTGGCAGCTACAAGGTTCCTTCCAGGAGTTCTCTCCTTCCTCTGTGCACTCTCTCACCTTGAGAGAATAACTCATAGGCCAAGCAACATGTTCTTCCAACTTCAATCACCTCTCTCACCTACAAAAAGTGTTGTACAAACTGGCCAACAAGCCACACAAAGTCCATCACTGCGTGGTCACAATATCCAACGGGGAAAACATACATGGGCTTTCCAACAGGATCAACAATGACAGGATGGTCTCATGGTTATGGCCTTGGGACATATATTCCACACACAGGCTCCATCTATTCAAACAAAGGATGT
>SNQJ01S0019372.1:254518-272609 GCA_010110895.2 Picea sitchensis
GCCCCTAGGCTTAGCCCCCTAGGCTCAACACTTAGCCCCTCTTCCCACCTTCCAGCCCCTAATCCCTTGCCCACTCTGTGGAAGCTTAGTCCCCCTTCACTCATTCATCGTGTCGGCCTGCACGCGGCGATGTTTTTATTTTATTACTGTTCTGCATAAATACAGGTACAAAATCAGGCTCTTTGCCTTCAACACTTAGGCTCTTTGGCCTAACAATCACATAAGCCCATTAGCTTATATAAACTCAGCTCACTAGCCTATAAAACATATTCACAATTCATTTCATAAACAAGATTTACAATAGGGATCGGCCTTGGGAACATTACAATCCCCCTCCCCTTATTTCTGCACTATCCTCAGTGCAACTTTACACTGCATCTACAAGCTTTTCAAAATTTTCAAAAAGATGTGGGTTCTTTGCCCGCATAACATCTTCATGCTCCCATGTCGTGTCCTCAGGACCATAACAAGTCCACTGGACCTTTAGAAGCTCTATGGCTCGATTCCAAAGATGTTTTTTTTTCCTGTCCAATATGCACATAGGATGCACTTGTAGGACACCTTCTGGTTCCATCTGAATCACATTCCAATTGATAACATGATTAGCATCAAGTATATATTTCTTAAGAAGTGAAACATGAAACAGATTATGTACAGTCATAGATGCAGGTAATGCAAGCATGTATGCAACTGGCACAATCCTTTCCAGAATTTCAAAAGGCCCACAGTATCTTGCTACCAACTTGGCGCAACTTCCCATCTTTGGGGAACTCCTGTTAGTTTTCACTTTCAGGAAAACATGATCACCCACTTTGAATTCTCTGTGGGTTCTGTTCTTATCAGCATAACTTTTCTGCCTATCCTGGGCAGCTTTCAAATTTTGTTTAATTCTTATCATTTGGTCTTCCATCTCTTTGAGCAACTCTGGCCCAACTATTACTCTATCAGCTGGATTATCCCAACTCACTGGAGTGTTTCACTTTCTTCGATAAAGTGATTCAAATGGGCTCATCTTCAATGATGCATGATACCCATTATTGTAGGCAAATTCTACCAAATGAAGGTAGTCTTCCCTTCTTGTTGGTTTGGACATTGCATACATTCTCATCATGTCCTCTATTACTCTATTCACCCTCTCTGTCTGTCCATCAGAATCGGGATGATACGCTATACTAAAATTCAGATTCATTATGAATCCTTTGAATAGTCCTTTCCAGAAATTCAAGGTGAATTTCGGGTCCCTATCAGACACAATCGTTTTAGTAATTCTGTGCAAGCGTGCCACTTCTTTTAAGAAGATGTCAACAACATCTGCTACCTTGTGAGTGGTTTTTAGTGGAATAAAATGGGAATCTTTTGTAAGCTTTTCCACCACCACCATGATCGAATCATGCTACTTGCTTGTTCTGGGCAATCCTATAATAAAATCCATGGTCACCACTTCCCACTTCCATTCCGGAATGGGTAAAGGCTGCAGCAACCCTGCTGGGTGCCTATGCTCAGCCTTAAATTTTTGGCATTCCATACATCTGGCAATGTATTCAGTGATCTCCCTCTTCAAACATGGCCAAAAGTAATGGCTTTTGACTGATTCCACAGTCTTCTGATATCCAGGGTGTCCAACATACGTCACATTATGCATTTCTTTTAGAATCACAAGTTTCAATTCATGGACATTGGGTATATACATTTTGTCTTTATACAAAAGTAATCCATCAGCTTCCAAGGTGTAACTTTCCCTTTTCTGTGGCCTTCCACTCTGTTGTAGCTTTTCTACCAAATCTCTGTACTACAAATCAGCACTTGCAGCTTCCAAAATTCTATCCTTAATATCCTTCATGTACATGCTAATGGTTGTAGCATGCAATTCATGCACCTTTCTGTTGAGTGCATCAGCCACCTTGTTTTCCTTTGCTTTGATATGCTTGATATCAAAGTCGTATTCACACAGAAACTCCAGCCACCTACTTTGTCTAGCATTTAAAGTCGACTGATCAAACAAATATTTCAGACCATGGTGGTTTGTTCTCAATTCAAATCTTCTTCCCATGAGGTAATGTTTCCATTTCCTCAGAGTGTGGATGATTGCTGTCAGCTCCAAATCATGAGTGGAATAATTATTTTCATGCTCTTTCAATTTCCTGGACTCATAAAAAATTACAAATCCATCTGGGCTGAGAAATCCTCCCAACCCTTCCTTACACGCATATGTGCACACCACAAAATCCATATTTGGATTTGCAATTCTTAGGATTGGAGCATTGGTTAACAACTTCTTCAATCACTGGAAAATCTCTTCACACTCTTTAGTCCACTGAAACTTTTTATCCTTCCTTTGCAAGGAAGTGATAGGGTGAGCTATCTTTGAGAAACCTGTGATGAACCTTCTATAATAGCCCGCTAGACCCATAAAGGATATAACTTTTGTCACATTCCTTGGCGCTAACCATTCTCGGATGGCCTCAACCTTCTTAGGATCCACAACAATCCCTTCTTTCGAAACAATATGTCCCAAGTAATGGATCTGTCTTTGATAAAATGAGCATTTTCTCAACTTGGCATACAATTGGTGTTCTCTCAACACTTGCAACACCATCCTCAGGTGTTTTTCATGCTCTTCCTCTGACTGGGAATACACCAAGATGTCATCCAGGAAGACTATGACAAAATTGTCTAAATAGTCCCTGAATACACCATTCATCAAACACATAAAAATAGCAGGTTCGTTGGACAGTCCAAACGACACCACTGTGAACTCGTAATGACCGTACCTTGTTCTAAAGGTGGTCTTGTTGATATCCTCATCCTTTATTCTTACCTGGTGATATCTTGATCTAGGATCTATCTTCAAAAATATTTTTTCACCCTTCAGCTGATCGAAAAGATCATCGATCCTCGGAAGAGGATACTTGTTCTTGCTAGTTACTTTGTTCAACTACCGAAAATCAATGCACAGCCTCAACGTCCCATCCTTATTCTTCACGAATAGGACTGGGGAACCCCAAGGTGACACACTGGGTTGAATGTACCCTTTCTTCAGAAGTTCTTTGAGCTGCAATTGCAACTCTTTCAGCTCTGGCGTACTCATTCTATAAGGAGCTTTCGACACTTGAGCTGCTCCAGGCATCAAATTTATAGAAAAATTGATGTCTCTCTTTGGAGGTAGTCCAGGTACCTCCTGAAATATGTCCTTGAACTCTGTGAGTACCTCATGGTCTCCAATTCTTGAGACTTCATCTCTGGATGCTTCCTCCACACGGGCTGTAAATAATTGACAGGCTTTCCTCTAACACTTCTTTAGTTGCATGGCTGAGATTTCTCTAACAACCACAGCTCTAGGAATTCCTTGGACTGTTTTCCAATTTCCCTCCTCATCCAGGCATGTAAACCTCTTTTTATGACAGTCCAGGAGGGCATGGTGTTGGTCCAACCAGTCCATCCCAATTAAGCAGTCATAAGAGCCTAAAGGAAAAACATTCAATTCATCCTTCGTGCTCAATCCATTCATGTCTATCAAATAAGATTTAACCAATTTAGTCACCTTCCTCTTGGTTCTTGTAGCCAACTTCACTAACCAAGACCTTTCATGTTTTCTTTTTGATAAATGCAAGATTTCCACCACCCTAGGATCTACATAACTATGGCTAGCCCCAGAATCAATTAAAATAATAAATGGTTTGTTGCTGATCATACCTTTCACTTCAATCATCTGCGATTGAAATTATGCTTGCTTGTTGTCTAGGGCTGCGTAGATCCTTGGCATTCTACTACCCATATCCTCCACTGTTTTAGCTTGCTGAACATTGTGGATGGTTCTCGCCTTACCTTTTCTGTGGGGGCAGTCCCTGTACCTATGATTCCCTTTATAGACCCAACAATCCATAGGTGGCGATCTGGGCATTTGTTCACCCACTTCATCCTTCCTGGGCTCTCTGAATGATGGTTGTCCTTGAGGATTGTTTCTGAAAAAGGGAGGTTTGTTTCCCTTATGCCTCTGTTCATTCTTAAACTTCCTCTGGTCATTCCAAGTCTTCCAAAAATTAGGCCTTTCTCTTTGTTGTTCATATAAGCATTTTTCCCTTCTTATTGTTTCTTCCATAGTCTTAGGATCATCCTACTGAATCTTGTCACCAATATAAGGTGGCAGTCTACTTAGATATCTCTGAATCTTGACAGCCTCATCTTTCATGAATGGAACATACTTTAGTAGTTCCAAAAACCTTCGTTCGTATTCATCAATGGTCATGATGCCCAACTTGAGTTCGAATAACTCCTTCATTTTTCTATCATAGTACCTTTTGGTTAGGAATTTCTTCTCGAAATACCTCTTGAAATCCTTCCAAGTGATATATTTCTCCCTGATGTGTTGCACCTGCACAAACTGATCCCATCACATGGATGCTTTTCCCTTTAGTTGATACATCGCAATTCTTCCTTCTGCATGAGCGAAATAATTTTGCAGTTGGAAATATTTCCTCATGCCTAGCAACCATGTTTCAACATCTTCCTCCTTCTTATGTTCTCCATTGAATGTTGGAGGCTTGATCTTATTCATCTCCCTTTTCAATTCATCCACTCCAGATCTTCAGTGTTTTCGGGTAGGGGATGGGCTTGAACTATTGCCTACTTCCCTGCTGGAATGCTTTGGAGAGTGACGATGATGTCTGCTACCACTCCTCTATCTTCTTATTCTCTTAGGGGTCCTGCGAATATTTGTCTTTCTTGAGCCACTCCTCTTCTCCAACTTCCTTTATATTCTTTCCAGGTTCTTCAACACTTTTAAGTTGAATTCTTCCTGCTGATCCCTGACCCTCACAAACTTTTGACTATCAGCTCAATGAGCCTGGGCATCTTTCTGTAATCTTTCAATGAGTTGCATCATATGTCCTTCCTTATCCAATTCTCTTCCATGCCCATTGGAGTTCAATCCTTTGACTCCCAGGTTGACATCCCTTCCTTCTCTTTCTCTCTCTGAAATGGAGGCAATCCTAACCTCTTCCATTTCTATACTCGATGTAGATTCATGGTTGTCCTGACACTTGTTGAACTCTGTACACACAAGGTGAAATCAACCGAAGTTTTTCAGGCCCTTAAACCTTCAAGAAAACTTACAACATTCATAAACCAACTTGAACAAGAAAAACATTTCGATTCCATTAAGTTTTCTGAGCTCTGTTCGGCTTTGGAATTTTTAGGACTTTGAAACTTTGGGGTCTTGGTCCATGAAGATCCAACAGTTAAATACTTGACGGCTCTTCTGTCTTTGAAAATTTTGGGGCTTTGGCACTTCTGTTTTTTGGGTGATAGCTTCCTCTTTCTCCCTACCCTCGTAACCAAAGGCACCTTTCACAACTTTGCGATCTCACGAGTTCGCAAGTCGAAGACCCTCGACTCTTCTTCCTCCAAACGTCGATACCCAAGATGTGATACGGGTATGGATCCCTCCTCGCTAGCACCTTCTACATATAACCGTAGGCTAGGGATAAGTGCTAGCACCTCTTGCAACTTGCGACTTCGCGAGTTGGAGTGTTGAGCCCTTGTGCTCCTTCTTTGCAAATTCTGAAATATCGATTTACTTTACCCTCCGGGCCCACATAACACAACCGTCTCCACATCTATAATGGCGAGTGACACTCTTAGGAGGGTCCACATTATCTATGGTGATGTCATCGGGTCCCACCATGCTCACTTTTATTTTGTCCCACTGGCACGTGGTACACACCCATGTGTCCACGTCCATACCAAGTGAAATCCAATGATTATACCTTTCTCAAATATACAACGTAGATCCTTTCGAAGTTTCGGGGTTTTAGGCATCGGGAGTTTGTGCTTCCACCCTCTCGAACTTCCGTTTGCTGAAATCTCAAAATAATTGTCTACCCCTCCACTTGATCCAATGGTCAAGTTCCTATCTTACGATCTACAGTGTATATCATTTTAGAATTTTGTGTTTTGCTATTTCACGACTTGTGAAAACAAGGTTCCTCCCTTTTGGTTTCCTGGGTATCGAAACACCGTCTGGAAGCCACGTGTTTCCCCTGATGAATGGTCCTGATGAATTTGGGTTTCACGTATCGCAATTTCCATGTTCTTGTGAAACTCCAAAGGGTTTTTAAACCCTACACATGTTTTCCAGATCTGATGATCACGAGGGTTCTCCTTTTTCCCCAAATAGATCCTATGGCTCCAACACTTATAGTGTGGAGTCCTCTCTCCCTGTGGCCATATACCACACTGAATGTGGTTTCATAACACCGCTACACCTCCTGAGCTTTGTAAGAAAGGTCAAGTAATCTCCTTGGCACTTAGAAGCACTCAAAGGTCCGAAATTCGTCCTCCAGACACAATTCCTCCTCAAACTCTTGGTCCAAAGACCCTTATCTGGCCCATCTAGGCTCAGCGTTGAAACCTTGGCTCTGATACCACACTGTAGCACCTCTAGAAACTTCACTGATAGCCGTAATGCTCTAATACCATACTGTAACACTCTCATTCTGGGTCGGGCAGGTGCTACTTTGCAGAATAACAATCTCATATTGAATTCTATAAATAAGACATGCATTTAAGAAAATGAAACACATTTAACTTAGAGTAAGCATAAGAATTACTGCTATTATAAATAATCAATGGTTTTAACATAATTTCATGTCCACAACAGAATACATGATTAATATATATACACAAACATGCAAAAAAGTAATTAGAACATCATTTGGTACTTATCTTTGAAATGGTGGTAAATCCACCAACCAGGTGCAGGCCTTCCACGAACCTCCTAGCTTTAGACCACACTACTCATCAAGCTCAGCAGTGGGTCAACCCCGAGCTGGGACTAAGCTCCACCCCCAAGGAAAGAAATCCTAGGCTAGGTTGAGGTTACAGGGAAAACACAAGGGCATAAGGAAGGAATTCTATCCTAGGAACCACTCATACTCACTACCCACAGACTCTCCTTCCCCACATGCCTGTTCCACCCTAGGAGTATACACCTTCTCTGTCACCTAGATAGTCCTTCGGCTGCTAACCTCCCTTGCCTTGGGTTTCAACAACAGACCGGACCAGAAGTCTCCGAGCTCTGTGGCAGCTACAGGGTTCCTTCCAGGAGTTCTGTCCTTCCTCTGTGCACTCTCTCACCTTGAGAGAATAACTCACAAGCCAAGCAACATTTTCTTCCAACTTCAATGACCTCTCTCACCTATAGAGAGTGTTGTACAAACTGGACAACAAGCCACCCACAGTCCATCACTACGTGGTCACAACAACCAACGGGGAAACCAGACATGGGCTTTCCAACAAGATCAATAATGACAGGATGGTCTCATGGTTATGGCCTTGGGACAGAGATTCCACACACAGGCTCCATCTGTTCAAATAGAGGATGTCTCAACTTTTCAGAAATCAACACCGACTCTCCCCCAAAATCAACACAGACTTTCCCCCCTGGTTTCAGAATTACACAAGGTCTCTTGCAGAGGTCGGATGGGTTCACGCTCAAGTTGTTGAGAGTCGAATGGTGGAGGAACCCCCAACATGACTCATCTTACCCATTTTATTTTCATGGGCTTGGGTTGACACTTGTCACCCATGAAACTGCATACATTCCTTCAACATGCATTCCTTCCATTTGGAAGTTGCTTATCTTTCTAAAAAGAACTTAGGATAAAACATAATATTCACATGTATTTTGGAATAATATTTTAATATTATTCCCCAAGGAATTAATCCCCTAGGCTTAGACCCCTAGGCTCAACACTTAGCCCCTAATCCCTTGCCCACTCTATGGAAGCTTAGTCCCCCTTCACTCATTCATCATGTCGGCCTGCATGCGGTGGTGTTTTTATTTTATTACTGTTCCGCATAAATACAGGTACACAATCATGCTCTTGGACTTCAACACTTAGGCTCTCTGGCCTAACAATCACATAAGACCACTAGCTTATATAAACTCGGCTCACCATCTTATAAAACACATTCACAATTCATTTCATAAACAAGATTTACAATAGGGCTCAACCTTGGGGACATTACGCTACTATATGTTCTGCATTATTGGAACGAAAGTGTTCCCTAGAGTAGCATGGCCCGGCCTGATGGTTGGGAATGTTACCGAATGGAGTCAGAGCATGAGTGGTTTCTCTAGAGTAGTGTACTCTAGCCTCAAGTTGGTCGGGGGGATCGTTACAGCTCCATTTAGTGAACTTCTTGTCTTCCTTCCATCATGAGGCCATTAATTGGTTGGTGTCATGGAATTCATAGAACTTCACCACGAAGTCCGTGTTGAGCCACTCCTTTGGTTCCCTGAGCTTGTAGTATTTCTAGACTTCTATTGGGAAGAAAAATCTGACACATCCACCATTCTCATCATTGATCAAGCACATATGCCCGTCTGTATGGTCTATGAGCCATTTTATAACCTCTATGCAGGGGAAAACTGAGGTTCTACTTACCACCATGTGTAGATACGACCGTTGGATGTTCTGGAAAGCCTGATCATCGAGTGTCCTCACATCTGGGTCATTGTGTGGGATATATTCTAGGTATTATTCTTGGATAATTGTGTTAAAGAGGTCCCCCCATTGTGGGAGCGTAAATTTGTATCCGGTGCTCTCTTTGGTATCACTAAAGGCTGTGGGTTGGGAAAAATATTTCTTCCTTGATGTTTTGATGATAGTCTCCACTCTGGGAGCATAATCCAACTGCCTCGTGGCCCCTAGAGAAGACCCTTTGCCTGTTTCAACTTCCTTTAGCTTGGGTGCCCTCGGTGAGCATCTGGTGGTAGGTTTTCTCGGTGAC
The DNA here is from genome assembly GCA_010110895.2 of Picea sitchensis. Taxonomy (NCBI): domain Eukaryota; kingdom Viridiplantae; phylum Streptophyta; class Pinopsida; order Pinales; family Pinaceae; genus Picea; species Picea sitchensis. Next base: position 263,312 of record SNQJ01S0019372.1, read on the forward strand.
ATCTTTCTTGTAACTAGAGCATAGTTTAAAGACTATGTAAGAAAATTGGATGTGCATATAAATTATGGTTAACGAATTGACAAACTTGAAAACATACCTCTATAGCTTGTTAGACTTGGTTTTGATCATTGGAGGGTCAATATAGTCCTGAGACACTCACTTTTCTCCTTCATATGCTCTGGATTTAAACTTGTGTGCATAATGAATTGGTTCAAAAAACTTTCTAGAGATTTAAACAGGAATGAACTTACCTTGTCGCAGGAGCCTTTCAATTCAGGTTATGAGTGTAGTTTCATTAAATCTGCCACTAGATATTCAAACATGTTTAAAATTAAATTCATCATGGGTTGACGGCATAGGCGTGGGTGGTAATATGGTCTATTGGCAATTTCAAATTTGTGTTGTTTAATCGGTGCACGCGGTAGCAACAAATGCGGGATCAGGCATTAATTGGTCTATTAAATGTCCAAATCTGACCATATCTTATGCTGCAGACATCCCATCATTTCTCCAGTCTAGTTGGTATATCACAGGTCAGGATTGTGCCTCCAACATTTTCGTTGATATCGCCTTGCAAAAGCTTCGATGTCGATCGATCTTGTTGTATGGAGATGACATGGAATATATGACTCAGAGGCATGAATGGGACCTAAGGAAACCTAAAATGACTTGGGATGAAACTAGATCGTACAAACCCCCTCATGTGGTAAAGACACATGGAACTCGAGACCGATGACTTCATTTTTTCGTGTAAATTGGAATCAGGACTTTCTTTAAGCTATACACTGTAAAACCCCATCCTATCTTGCCGATGTTGAAAGGTGTTAAGGATTGATGATCGGTGATAAAGTTACCTAAGTGATCTTGGATCATGTCTCTCGAAATGGTCTTGATGTTGAAAATTCATTGGGGATCGACGATCGATGATACTTTTATCATGGTCAAAATGATCGTTGTAACTTTCCTGGATTTCATTGATCTAGATAAAGAGCATCAAGCATCGACTAATGACAATTTCTTTAAATCCTTTGTTAATGTTTGTCCTTCTCGTATTTTTTCGATGTTGAAGGGGATCGGATATCTCTTAAACCTTTATGTGAATAACTTATGAAAACTATATCCAACTTCTATCAATGTCGATGAGGATTGATGTTCGATGACTGTTGTTTTGTATGGTTCCCTTACTTGCTTGAATTTTTTCTGACGCCAAACCTGAGCGTATTAGGTGCATTATTCAGCTTTCGATTCTTAATTCAAGTGTTAAGGTCTTTTTAGACATGAGGTTTCACAAGTTTAAACAAACCTAAATAGGTGATAAGAGACATGAAAAAAAAACAAAGGAAAAGCATTTCCCAAAGTGAAATCGAGTCAGAAAGTGAAGAAAACAAGTGGTACCCAAAAAGTGACAAAATTTGATAAGGCTTTTAGGGTGTGTTGATTTCTCAACAAATGGAGACTTACTAGGAAAAATAAGAATCTTTGTTCCTTCCCCGGGCTCAGCTGATGCAGAATATGATTAAGAAATTAACTGGTTTTTTTATTAGAGCCTCATCTATCCTTGCGTTTGAAATTCCTTGGTTGGTGAATTCGGGCCTTCCTGTGGGGTTTCAAACTTTATTCCATCTTTGTTTCCTTTAACCATGACCTGTGTTTTCTTTTGAAAAGATTCGAGTAAATCATTCACTGGCACCAGGACTTTTAGTTATCATTATTCACTTTCTACGGTGTTACTCCGCTGCCAGCGAGAGTTCATAGCCCTGATGGAGTCACCTCGACGTCATAGAACTTTCTCCACTATGAGTGAGCATCCATATCCCTGACGAAGTTAGCTACATACCCTCTCCTACTTTGCACTCATTTGATATAATTGATTTTATTTCGACAGAATTCCCTAAGCGAGTCAGAGAGGAGGATGTCTATTATTTGCACAATGAGATGGTTAAAGTGAAATTTTTCTAGCTCTGTCTTGAGCCACATGTGGTCCTTTCTGGCTTACGATATTTCCCTTTAGTTTTTACAAGACCACCAGGCAGACAGTTCATCATTTTCCAAGGTTGTTTATTTGCAAAGGTTAGATATAAAACTCCTTCAAAAAAACAGTAATTCCCTCAACACTTCTTGTGTTGTATGTAAGCATGAGTCAAGAACAGATTTTTCTATATTGTATGAATTGAGGTCAAGCAATACCTTGCAGAACACAATATTCAAAGTGAAAAAATACTGTAAAAAGAAAACAAAAAATGAATGACTCTGCAATCAGCCTACCTAAAAATAAAATATCATGTAAACACAGTTTTTTTATTTTTAATAGAAATATTGTTTTAGGGCTTGGCCATTCACTGGGAGGGACTCAGGTTCCCCCCTCAGATTTTGCACCGATACATGCCTGCCCAAATTTTTGTGGCTACCTGAAAAGGTTCGAGCCATAGATTCTGAAACTTTGAATGTTTTCACTTCATCTCATTTGTTCTGTCCCATTTCAGGACTAAGTCTCCTACTTCAAAATTCTTCTCTTTGGACTTATGCTTGTCAAACCACCTTTTAAATATCTGTTGATGAGAAATGAAGTTTGATTTTTCTTTCTCCCTTTATTCTTCCATTGTGAGGAGGGTGTCAATTCTTTTTTGAATAATTGATGAGGGTTGTCCTCTAGAACAATGAGCAATCTGAAGAGATGGAAGATATAGCATGTTCGGGAGTGTAACAACCCTAGTTAAATAGATGCATAGGGATTATTAATTTTAATTAATTTGATAATCTGACTGTCCTAATATGTTGATTTAAACAATAATTATTTCTTAATAATATTAATTAATTGTTAATACCTGCCGATGATTAATTAATTAATTAATAGACTCATTAAATATTTGAGTAATGAATTAAAGGGGCTTACTAATTTTAGTTTATTTAATTAAATACTTATGTATGAAGGGGGGGAAAGAAACATTAAATGGAGGGGATAAGATAATAAAGAAGGGGGATAAGATAATGAAGAAGAGGATAAGGTAATAAAGGAGGAGATAAGGAAATTAATGAGGGGGAGGAGAGTCGGTGAAGGGGGGATATGACGAAAGAGTCCTACGTGAAATTGGGGAGAGGATTATTTTGGGGAGGAATCATTTTGGAGGGGACGATATTTTTCTGTGGCATATAGCTCTGTGGCACATTGTCTGGTTGGAGGAGTTTGATATTGGGAGTTTTTGGTGAACCTTTGCAGGGGGCACCGAGTTGCTAGGGGTTTTGGGCACAAGCGCCAGGATTCCTTTCGGTATCCTGGAGCTAGGGAGCTGGACAGGCTGCTCCTAGCTGGCTGGGTGGTTAGTCAGTTTGGGCAGAGTTTGGTCAGTGCATCAGGCTGGACAAGGAAGCAGGGAAAGGACAACCAGAGCAGCAAAAATTAACATCAGAAGGAGGTATTTTAATTATGAATTTGTTGAGTTATTTTCATGGTGTGGAATAATTTTAAATTTATGTTGAACATTTATGCTTATATGATGGTGAATGAATTATTTATGCTAAGAAAGGAATTATATGTTTAATTGTACAAAATTTTGGATTTAATTAAGTTAGGTCTCTACACATGGTATCAAAGCACTGGTTCAAAATATGGAGCCAAGGGCCTACCTACCCACCTAGAATTTAAACACTTCTGTTTAGTTATGGTGAAACCCTGAAACCCTTAATTTGATGAAAATCCAAGCTCCAGCTCCAGTCCCACCTAACCTGCAAGCCAAGCCCATTTTTTTTTTTTTGTTAGATACAGATATATATATGTAAACAGTACGCACATTGAAAATATAAATGGTATAATAATATACTTATTGAAGTGTTAAAAATCAATTTTAACACTTGCTTCAAATATACAAACCTATGTAAACGAATATATTTATATACATAGTCAAGGAATTTCTAAAATAGATTTATAAATAAACCCTTTTGTAAACATATATATATATATATTCTCTCCTTACCAGAGAGATATAGATATATGCAGGCACCTATTTCAGAGGGCTCGATATTTTTATACTGAGAGAAGCTAGATGCTCGAGGGAGATCTATACCCAAGAAAGGAGGGGTCCTGTGCTTTATTACTTGTGTAAGGCTAAGGAATGATTATATATATATATATATATAATAATAATAACCGATATCTTTTAGCTCTAGATCCAGGGTTGATTTGGGTTTACGCAAATCTCAAACCGCCAATAAAACATGTATAAGAAAATGCAGTACAATACATTTGACTTTTTATATACAATTCCTACCAACAAATTCTTGGTAACTGAAAATTTTGATAATACTAGCACATAATTGTTCAAAATAATGCTCAATCCTGTCAAACAACAAGAATAATAGACTAGATTGTGTTAGCATAATGCAAGTGCCATAGATTTAAATCTCATACATTGAAGGGTCATTCCATAACCGCAAATTTCTCACATCATGCTTCCATATACATAGCTTCCTAATTATTTTGAAGGTGATGGGATTGTTAATGCATTCTTACCATAAACAAACATTGTTGATACAATACGCCCACTGGCAATTCAACATTCAATATCGCTGATGCAATACGCCCACTGGCAATTCAACATTCAATATCGTTGATGCATTCAACTCCAATCGCTGATACAATACGCCCACTGGCAATTCCACTTTCCTTTTTCTTTGCTGCACCGATCTCACCACTTGGTTGATCCGGTGAAGGTGTCTTGGGGATAGTCATTTGACTTTCTCTAAGTGGATCTCTTGAATCAGACCCTCTGCTTAACTGATATCAACAACTAACTGATATCTCTGTAACAACATGTTTATCTCTAGTACATAAGATCTTATAGAAATAACAACATTATGATGACATCAATAGATTTAACCATGCAAAATTATAATTTAGAGCATGGACGAGACTAGGAGGGCGAGGAGGTGGTCGTGGAGGCTTTCCCTGGTTTCCCAAGCGCAAAGCCACATGGAGGGGGAGCCCGCGGGGTTAAGACAGAGTGCTCTACGGGGTTTATAACAATCCACAGACCAAAAGAGTATTAGACAGACCCAAAATCTCTTATAGATCACAATCTAGCCACACAAAGTACATTTGTTGTTAATCACAATGTAAAAAAAAATCAATATCTGAAAAGCAAATTTTTTTTATTGATAAATCAAAAAAAAAAAAAAAAACATGCAAGCCAAACGACCAAGCGCCACTGCCATAACAAAGTCCAAAAAACAGCACAACCTCTGAAAGGGTTTTGGAAACAGCCAAGCACCTGCCATATAACACAAAACCTGTGCCAAACACCAATTTGTCAAGGAGGAGGAACCCACGAAGAAGCCTTTGTGCAAAACGCATTTGAAACAAAAAAAAATACAAGTCGACGCCCAAACGCACAAGCGCCGGGTCGAACAAGCCATGGCCAAGAGAATATCTTGCAAGAGGCATTTTCCCTTGCACTATACCTCAAGCTAAGAAAGCCAAGCGCTCAACCAAGCCGAGACCAAACGCCCAAGCACTGAGATGAGAAGGAAAATCGTGTTCTGGAATTAGAAAACGCAGGAATGAATTCGGGGTTAAGGTTTGTTTAGGGTTTGTATAACCTTCTATATTTTTACTATTATTTTATTTTAGGTTTGGACAGCCGAGAAAAGAGGGAAGGGGGCACGTGGGCCTCATGCGAGGTCCCACAATGCCGTAGGGTTATTCAAGTTGTTTTTTTTTATTATTATTTGTTTTTATCTTTTTATTAAAATTAATTAAGATCTGTGTATACAATTATTTTTTTATATAGATATTTGTATATATTTATATATTAATAACTTTCAAAACAAATGTAATTATAAAACATAAATTAATATTATTTTAAAATAACTTTTTTATTATTATTATTTTTATTTTTATATTTGTTTTTACATTTGTTTGTTTTTTAAAATATTTACTTATTTGAATTCATTAAAATAATATAAACTTAATTGAGTTAATTAGGCTTAATTAATGTATAAGTAGAAAAATTTATAAAAGATTGTTTGACTCCCTGAGAGTCGAACTCGTCACCTCCAAGTAGCCCAAAGGCCCCACACATTTGCGCCAACCACTACACCACACTATGGGTCTTTAATTTAATAAGAAATTTAATAATGTATAAGGGTGATTAAATTAATAAGAAATTTCAAAGTATTGTGCCTGAGGCCCAATATCCAAGTCCATGAGCTAAGAACCAAATCCCAGTGCACAAGCACCAGGCTTCAATGCATAGCCTCAGGCTCACTACATCATATGACCACCCACCACCTAAGCCTTAAGAAACAACCAAACACCAATGCGCCATACATGAGTCTTTACAAATAAATTCATATACTTAAATAGATTAAATTTAAATAGAGTGCTATCCCGAAGTATAAACTATGATTATCCAAGTGTGAAGCTCACGAGACCTTACACACAACTCATTGAGCCAATCGCTGAGCCCTTCCATTCCATTCCACCAGTCAAAGCCAAGCGCTAAGCTCCAATGCTTGAAAGCCACTCTACAATCCTCAAGACTCGCACCTGCAGCCACCGAGACACACAATTCTACGCATATGTACAACACACCAAGGAGATCCCACGAGTCAAGCATTGAAGGATATTTAGTTGTAAGCAGAAATTTTAAAGGACTTAGACTAGGACAAGCGGGAAGGAGGCGACATACACACTAGGAAAGTAAGCTAGAGGAATTGGCGAGTATGGCGCAAGGCTAGCGTAGCTACCAGGAAAGGGAGTCAATAGTTTTCTTAGGCGAAGAAATCAATCTTAGACGCTTTAGCCCTAACCTAGCCAATCCCCTAAAGAGAGTAACGTCTATTTACAAACAAGTAAAGAAAAACTTATGCCTAACCCTATTTTCTAGTTAAGCTGTGCAAATGAGAAACAACCTTGAACTCACCCTGACAACTTTGGTTGATGCGGGTTAAATCATATAGGATGGTTAGGACTCGAGGGAATCAAGGCAGGGGAGCATCCTCGTAGGCACCACCAACACCGGCAGTGCTGCCACCACCATCGTCAGAACTGGCTCTCATACTGCGCTCGTTGGAGGCCATAAATGAGACTTTAAAAGGGCGACAACCGACAAGAATCAAAGTAGAACCCCCACCATATGGAACAGGTAGTCTAGAAGCATCAAGGGATTCAGGGGGAGGAATTCTGCCCGAAGACATCACTGGAGAATTGCAGAAGATCAAACTTCTGGAGTTTGCCGGAGGTCACGCCAGTGAACGCGCAAAAGCATGGTTGGAAGGCATGACAAGGTGTTTTGCCTTAAGGGACTATGCGTCCAACTCAATGGCGAAGATAGCAATTTTTCAGTTAAGAGACAATGCCTTGAACTAGTGGGGCAACCTGGAAAGACAACTGCATCTTACCCCAGAAACAATATCTTGGGAACTTTTCGAGGAGAGGTTTCGAAGGAAATATCTGCCAGCGTATTATGAGGAACAACAAGTAGGGGTGTTTCATGCCTTAGTACAGGGAAACAGAACTGTAGAAGAATATGAGATCAGATTTATGGAATTGGTCAAATATGTTTCATATATGGATAATGACCAACGACAGGCAGAGCGCTTTATCTATGGATTGAACCCTAAGATAAGAGCTATGGTGCGGATGTGGAAATCGTCATCGGTAGCGAAAGATGTGGAAAATGCGCGTTATGCGGAGGAACAGATGAACTTAACCGGGGGTACACGACCAACCTTTCCGCATCATCCTGGATTCGTAGGGAAGACCCCTAGTACATTTCCCAGGGGAGGGGGCTGAAGGCCACCTCCATATGGTAACAAATTTGCACCAAGGATAGTAACCACAGGTATTTCAATGGCAGCGAGTGCAGCATCTCATTCATCACCAACGACACAGACAGGTCCACGACCATCTTAGGGAATATCTAGTAGGGGTAGGGGTTCCAGGGGAAGGAACTCATTTATGAGATAGTCACATAACAGTGCGCAGGTCCAATCTCATGTTACCTGTTGGGGGTGCAGAGGACCCCATTACCAGCGTGACTGCCCAGAGTTACAATCAAGGTTCATGCATAGAGAAGGAAAGGCCCCGATGGGAAGACGAAGTAGTAGCCACCAGATTTATGCAGTGGTTAATAATTTCCAGGCCGAACATCAATCCATGGTGGTGGAGTCATTAGGTACGCTAAATCATAGCAATGTTAATATTTTATTTGATTATGGTGCTATAGATAGTTTCATTTCACCATATGCATTAGAAAAGAGTGGGTTGACAGCCTATGAGCACGATGACTTTAAACAAGTCGAGATGGCTTCGGGGGGAAAACAAGCGGTAGGACCTAGTGTTGATAATTGTATATTAAACATGGGAGTGTGTACTACCAAGTTGAAGGTATATGTCACTACTCTCGGGGCGTATGACCTAATCATTGGAATGAATTGGTTAGAAGCTCATCTAGCTTTGGTAGATTGTTTCGCAAAAAGGGTGCTCTGTGTAGATGACGAAGGAAGGCCAATAGAGATCCAGGGTGTAGAGAGAAAGGTGTCATTATGCTTTATATCAACTATGAAGGTTAAGCGATGCTTGAGACAAAGGTGTCAACTATATGTAGTGGAATTAGTGAGTGAAAGGAAGGGACCTTCATTAGATCAGTACCTGGTATTGTCAGAATTTAAGGATGTTTTTTCGAACGAGTTACCAAGGTTACCTTCTGAGAGGGAGCTTGATTTTACTATTGAGTTAAAACCTAGTGCAGAACCCATTTCCAAAACTCCATATCAGATGACAGGGCTGGAAATTTGTGAATTGCAAATGTAGTTAAAAGAGTTACTGGACTTAGGGATAATAAGGCCCAGTGTTTCACCCTGGGGTGCAATGGTAATTTTTGTAAAGAAGAAGGATGGATCCTTACGACTGTGTATAAACTACAGGGACTTGAATCGTGCTACAATGAAAAATAGGTACCCAATGCCATGAATAGATGACCTCTTCGATCAGATGAAAGGAGCAACAGTATTCTCAAAGATCGATTTGCAATCCGGGTATCATCAGTTAAGGATTAAGGAAGGCGATATTCCAAAAACTGCCTTTCAAACTCGGTTTGGACATTATGAGTTTGTCGTAGTACCTTTCGGATTGACCAATGCACCAGCAGTATGCATGATCCTCATGAACGGTGTATTCTGGAAGTACTTAGATTGTTTTGTACAAGTATTTCTAGATGACATCCTCATCTATTCCAATAACGAAAGAGAACATGAGGAACACTTACGAGTAGTGTTATCCTGCCTTAAAGAGAACAAATTG
>SNQJ01S0019372.1:281821-292731 GCA_010110895.2 Picea sitchensis
AGAAAAAGAAAGAAAAATAAAAAGAAAAGAAAGAAAAGAAAAATAATAAAAGAGGGCATAAAAGAAAATGGATAAAATCCCCATGCAATAATAATGACTTGATCCAAACAGTTTAATCATGGTCAGGTTTTTTAAATTTATGTTGATAGGCTTAGTAAATAAGACTTGGCTAAACTGTTTAATCTTAGCCAAGTAGATATGATAGTTAGTGAATAAATTTGACCAAACTGTTTAAACTTGGTCAAATATCCCTATGACAGAGTAATTTCTTAGTCCAATAGTTCAATCTGGGCTAAATGTGTAGGTATGTAGGATAGAACATAGGCTAGCTAGTTTTTCTTCAATAAAACATGCATGATGATCGATGGAAATTCATGATTTGGATGTTTGAAGTGTGTTGCCTAACCCCATGGTCACAAAATGCAAGGGAAGTGATGCAAAACCCACAAAGGATCACTATCCTAAGTTTCCACTATGTATTTTGATTCACGCTCGAAGATTAAGAAGTGCACATAGATGTACGATGGACCCATCAGCACTGAGATCTACAGTTGACAGGAAATTATGGACCCCCCCCGACAGTTCTAATTTTAATGGTGGGAGGGGGGGGGGGTTCAATATGGGTGGTTTTCCCGGTGGGCCCCATCCTAACGTGTCAAAAATCTATGGTTTCATACCCCCTCTCTATAAACCATTTACCACCTTACCGCCCCTCCAACATACTTCCATAACGACATTGCCTTACCACCACTGCATTGTGACATCATTTTCCACTATCTCTCCACCTACTGACGTCATGTTCCACTACCCCCCCTATAAGTCCCATATCTTAAATTTGTAAGTTTTCCCCTCCATTCACCCATCATAGGTCATGTCCCACTTGCCTATCCTCCAATCACTTCCCTCCGCATCATCCTGGTACACCTGTCACCCGTCCTCTAGTTGCCACCTTGCACTTCAAATGATCCGTTGGCCATTTATTACAGGCTAACATGTCTGTTATTCTACTGACCTATCCCCCACACCCAACAGATAGCCATTCACTCAAATGTAACTATGTTTTTTTCCATTTGCGCACTTCTCACAGCCTCTGCACACCAGAAGTGCATTTTACTCACCTTTTTAGTCAGCGACCCAACCATAGCCATTACCTACTAACACTTTTGTTTCAGTTTGCAACTACCTGTTGAATCAATGGTGCCAAAATCTAAAAGATCGAAAGTCGAGGAAAATCCATTCCTTCCACCTTCTGTTGATCTCGATCGGATCCCGCCAGCTGACAAAGATTACCTGATCTCAGAGACCAGGCGCGAATTCGATTTCACCAAATTCCAGTCATGGTTTAAAGATACATTCATGGATCAAAGTGATGAGATTGGGCTCTAGGATTCCAATCTCCCTCTGTATATCTTTCCCCAAATCCACCATTTTCTCGAATTCGACCTCAAATGCTAGGCTCATTACCTCCCTGATTAGAGAGCAATACTTTCATCATTCAGAGAATCTTTTTTATCTATCACACCCGAGGCCATTGATCAAATGATGCAGATATCTAGAGTTGAATCCCACTCTCCCCTCACCATTGAAGTTCTAACAAAGATGTACCAAAATATGTCTTTTCCACAGAGAGCACAAATTTTTGAGTTTTTCCTCCCAGAGGATGCCCAATTATCCAAGAAAAATCCCCCTTACCATTCCTCCATGTTTTTAGAAAGGGGAAACCAAATTATTTCATCGCTATTTTGTTTACTCGGTTATTTCTCAGATGAATGGGTGGATGAACCCATTTTGGGTTTCCTATCCATTTTCTCTGTTGAAGAAAAAGCCACCATCCAGTTTGATTACAACACTCTCCTGGCTAAGAACATCCATGAACAACTTTTTAAATTTTCCATAGAGGGCATGTTCCGGTATTCTTCAATACTAGCCTACATGTTCACCTTCTTTCAAGCAGATAAGATATCTTTCCCTATGTAGAAAATAGACCAAGATGACAAGCCACAGTCTGTCACCTCTTGGACTTTGCTGCTCAGAAGAAACTCCACAGAGTTTAATTTCAAATAGTTTATTGAGCAGTTTTACCACCCAGTGGTGAGCGTGCTCAGTGGTAGACCAGAGTCGCGGATAAATGAAGAGGTATAGAGCATCTTACACCTCGCTGACTTCACCAAGACTAGAGACTGGTACCTGTATCAAAATCACATGGAGATCAAAGTATATGGGTGTGAGTTAGCTCCCTATAAGCTACCCAAGTACTTTCCTGTTAGAATATTCACCCTAGAGTACATTAGACAAATGATTAATTCAAATGACATTCATTTCTTGTCTTTGAAGAAGAAACAAAAATTGATAATGAAAGGGTAGATAGGACCTTTTATCTGCAATAATCAAGCTACAGGAGAAGAGGCTGAAAAGCTATGATCTGTGTGGGATTATTTCATATATGAGATCAAAGAACAAAAGTTCTCCATATGGTCATGCACTCAAACCAGAGATTGAGAAATTTGTAAACCAAACAGAGTGGGAGGTAAACACTCTAGAAGACATAGAACCACATCCCACTCCAGTTGTCATGTCACAAACCACTACACCACAGGTACCTAAGGAAAAAATACTTAGGAAGGATGTCTCACCTTCAGTCACTAGAGTGTCAGTAGAGGAATTCTAGGTGTACAAGAAAAGGCCTAAGACCGCTCACACTACTAATAGGTCTAGAGAGGAAGAGACCTAGTCTACCACAGTAGTCGAGGGGGAGCATTCGTCACCTTTCTCAAGAAGTCATCAGATGATGTCTACTTCTTCCTCAAAGAAGAAGAGTGTTACCATTGTGATTACCCAATCTCCATCAGGATTTGTAAAACTGATCATTTTTGAAAAGTATGATTTGATTAAGAAGAAAAATTAGATGTTGACCAACAACACCTATGCTTAGTTATGGAAGCAAACATCCACAACAAAACACATATTTTTATCAACTTTTGATATAGAGAAGGGGAGAATTCACATGGCATTTTTGCAGGCACAAGTGCCCCAGCCAAAGGAAATCATTGATTACAAGAGGGCTGCATTGGATTTTAACACCATAGATGTACATCCAACCAATCAGATGGATTTACATAGGTAGACTGGAGAAATGACTTTCTCAACATTAGCCAATGCTTCCACTTCTGCTTCCAAACTACAGGTTTCTTTGAACAATGTTCAAACCGAATTAAAGCTGGAGAGAATATCATCCTTTGCAAAGGATAATTAGATTAAGTCCTTAGAATAATTGGTGCTCAAAATTGGGTATGAACCCTCAAATGTGAAAGCAGCTGAGGATATGCTCAAGAAAAATAATGTTGACATAGCATCTTTGAGGAAACAACTAAAAATTCCACCTACAAAATACTCACGGGCCAAAGAGATGGCTGAGACAAAAGGTGAAAAGGAAGAGATGCTAAAGTTGATCATGGTATAGAATGCACAGATAAAAGAGATGGAAGCAGATCTTGAGAGGTTAGTAAAGGAGAAGTAACATGAAACACCCATAGATGTCATCCCACTGAGTGCAGTTCCCCTCACAACAAAAGCATCAGTAACCACCACATCAGAACTTCCATCGGCCACCCCATTGACAGCTCTAGAAACATTTGTAGAGCTAGCAAAATCAATGGAGGAGATGACCCTACATGGAACAAAAATCAATAGAATAAACAAAGAGATTGAGAATCTCCAGTAGCTCAAGTCTTCCTACCAGACAAGCTACAACATTCAGAGGAAAATATCAGAGAAGCTCAAGCAGGAAATACAACAGCTACAAAAGAAAACAGTGGGAGGCAAAACACTAGCAGAAGCTAAGGAGAACATTTGGTTGGATATCTCCAAATCCATAAATGAAATATGGATTATGGTGCAAATCATGTTTGAACAACATGAACTGGTGCTAAGGAGTAGGCAAGATATCGACAAGATAAAAGGAGAGATGGGGGAAATGCCCATAGAAGCTAATGAAATCATTAAGTTTTTGAATTCAAAAACTAGGGAAGAGCTGGAAAACCTGAAGATTGAAGACACGACAAAAACTATCCTTGAGGTCAAAAGATTTTTGACCAAAAAAGGATTAATGTTGCAGCTAAAGGATAAAGTGTAGTACATGGATGTCGAGGTTCAAAGATTCTTCAACAATATTGATGTGTTGCAGAAGAAAGGTCTTCCTGGTTTACTGGTTCTAAATGATAAACTAATGATCCTTTCTAACTACAAACAAAAGATTACAATGGTGGACAAGGACAGTTCCAAGTTTTTAGGAATTCAGGGTAGCATAACAGGCAAGTCATTTCTAGAAACTCTGCAGTTGGACCTCAATATCCAGCATGAAATCAAATATATTTTTATCACCAAGCCGACTTTTTCCAAATATACGGAAATGGATGAAATTTATCGAAGACTGCTCAAAGTCACCATTCGCAGTAAGCAAAGATGGGAGGATCTATGTAATTTGATTGAATGAGAGATGAAGTGTACCATCCAAGTCATATTGCAGAGTAGTCAAAGTCATGTGAATGATTCACCAACGACCTTCTCCAAAATCAGCATGAAGGATACAACAAATCATCATCGGTTCCTATATTTTTGTATCTTGTTATCTACTTAGTTAGATTTAGAATCTACCACGTCCTGATCATTAATGACAGGGTCATTTGTAATTTTTGTTATAAATACTTCAAACATTGCAGTACCGAGGGTTGATCTTTAGACCAAAGCAAACTGTAAGAACTGCAATTTGTATCAGAGATCTACTAGTAATAAAAGGACATTTCACAGGATTCCTGCGTGTTAGTTGTTGGTGATGTTTTCTTCTCTTAGTTGAAAGGTTTTTTCTATCTTTGTAATCAATTATGTTTTCTATATATGATCATTTAAAAGAAGTTGAAGTTGTCGAATTTCTCTTTCTATACTCTATTTCTGGCTTTTAAATATCTAAATGTTTATCTTTTGATGTTATGATTAAGAAATTCTTAAATGTTTCTTGGTTATAATTGATTATCTCATCTTTTCTGCTATCCATCATTTAATTCTAAAGAATCTAACAGTTGCATTATCCTGCCCTGTGAAAACACCTTATAAAATATGTATCGATCTTGAGATTTATAAAATAGACCCCATATCCCAATGGATGCATAAACAATATTTCAGCCATTTTTGTAAAACAAACAACACAGTCTCATTTATTTAACTAGCCTAACATCTAAAATCTAAAACAAAGTTAAATTTTACAGAGAGATCCCTCTCTAAAACTGGAAGGGCTAGATCCCAGTTTTGAAATGGTTGGATAAAGTTACCTCTGGTAAATTTCTTCTACCTTTAAACAACCTCTGGGAAAGTGATAACATAATTGGCGACCATACTGGGGAATGGACAAACTTTATATATCCTACGATTTCTTTTCCCCTAGACTATTTTTTTTTTATTCCTGAACGAATTATAAAAGTCTAAACTTATATAGAAATAATGTTTAGAGGTTGTTAAAGTTTATATATTTTAGTTAAAATTTTCTAAAAATAAAATAAAAATTAAAAAAATTGGCTCCTAAAAGAGCTTTCACTAGATCTCATCCAGACCTAGAACTTGAAATACCAATAGACAATCCTAAAAAATTACTCAGAAATAAAAATGTTGCTAAGGGTTTTGGGAGTCATAGTCCACTTCATAGGTCCCCTTCTCTCCCAAAGAAGTTGGTTTCCCTTCAAGACCTCAAGTTTGACATATCTTTTTAACAAATCCTTTTTGGAACAAAATCTGACAGCTTTGTAAGTGAAAGAGTTTTAGATCAATACTAGTCCTCTGAATGCACAACAACATGTTGACAAAATGAACAATTATTTTGATTTGCAAGAAGTAGATGAAGATGATGTGCAGATGAGATTACTTTCACAAACTCTGACTGGAGAAGTCAAAAAGTGGTTCAAAACCTTATGTGTTTATTCCATAACTGACATTGCTTCTTTTCATCGAAGTTTCCTTCACAGGTGGGAGGTAAAGAAAAATCCTTTCCAGATCTTGTCAGAATATGAGAATATCAGAAGGAATCAAGGAGAGATAGTGCAGGATTATTGCACTCATTTTAATAATCTATACAATGCAATTCTAGCTGATATCAAACAACCGCAAGGTTTGGTATTAATAAAATTCCTCGATGGATTCAATGCTGACATGTTGTATCAACTAAGGTAAAGAAACTCTACTACTCTGGAAAACATGCAGAAAAGTGTCATTAGTGTGGAAGCAAATATTTTAGCCAGAAGAGCCAGACAAAGAATAGAAAGGAGGATCATGATTAAGGAAGAGCCTTCAACTTCCTCTTTAGACGCCAAAATAGATTCTCTAGCTAGAGATATGGAGAGAATGATGGAGAGGCTTACTATAGCTGATAGAGATCCACCCAGGGAAAACCAATCCTCAGATTCAGAATCCAATCTTCAGAAGAAATCCTCCCCATATTAGGTATAGAGATCTAATGGATCAAAGAGAGTAGAGTGGCCCTGATCAATAGATTAGACCACCCCTCCAGGAAAATTATGCTGATGAAGGTGAGGAGATAATCAAAGAACTGGATGATACTCATATAAACCTCATTGGCGTTCATGACAATGAATCCATTTTTCTTACTCAGGAAGAGCATGAGTTTTTCCTCCTTTCAGAAATAGAGGAAAAATGAGGAAGCAAAGGAGACAAAACATCAGGCCTTTGAAAATTCTATCATGGAGGTACACAGGTAGTATAACCTGAGAAGCAAGAAGGAAAATGACAACCCTCCAAAGAAATCTGTCGAAACAAAGAAGGCTACTGAAACAAAGAGAATAGTCAAAACCAAGAAAACCTCATAATCCTCTCCCAAGAAAGTCCCTGAGTGGAATAATGTTGAATCCCCTACAGAAAGAACTCCTGAAGATTTACAAAGAGAAAATCAGACTGAAGTTTCATCAACTAGTCAACCAAGTTCTCCTGCCCATAGAACCGCGATGGATAAACCATAAGTGAAGAACTTAAGCAAAATTTCTACTACTTTCATACTTGAAGGAGAACTAGATAAATTGAAGATTCCCATTCCCCTCTCCGAGCTGATGAGAAAGAATGCTTACGGTTCGCAAGTGATTAAATATTTGAGCATCAAACTAGAGATAGGTACAAAGGCTCTAAATGTCGAATCTGCAAATCACTCGGACACGGTAAATCTTGCTGATGACCAACACGAGCTCCTGTTTGGTTCTGAAGTCGACGGTCAAACTGATAACGATGTCGTGGTCCCTTTTTACATCAGCCTAAATATCCATGACTTGATATTGCACAACATTATGATGGATTCGGGTGCCTCTCACAAAGTGATGCCCAAATAGTGATGGAAAAGTTGGGACATGAGGTCACCATACCCTACAAGTATTTGCATTCTTTTGACTCGAGAAAGGTCAAATGCATAGGGATAATTAATGATTTATGCATCACCCTAGCTCAAATCCTAGAAAAGAGTATGGTAATGGATATAGTAGTTGCATACATTCCCCCAAAATAAGGTATGTTATTGTCAATATCATGGGGAGCTAAGATAAAAGGAACCCTATGGCTAGATATGTCTTACGCCACCATCCCAGTGTTTGGACAACAGAAGAGACTGTATAGAGAAACCCTGATGAAGTATATGGTCAGTAGTTAGGAAAATCCACACAATTACCCACTATACTCTGCACACTCTGATCTAGATTCTTTCATTATTTACAATGATGGTTATTTGGAAGAACAAATCACTCAACCGGAAGATGATATGCATGATTTGAAAGAAGATAAAGCAATCACTAAGGAAAGAAACGCTGAAACTGTGGAAAGTGAGGAACTGTCAACAGATTTTTGGAGCATGGATTTCGATGGTGTAGTGAGTAAAGAGGGAGTTGGAGCTAAAGTTTGGTTACATAATCATAGATCAAGGTATTCAAAGAGCCATTCTTACAAGTTGAATTTCCAATGCACTAACAACATAGATGAGTACAAAGCTTTGATGGTTGGCCTAAAACTACTGAAGAAAGTTGGTGCCAAACAGATTATGGTAAGGGGTGATTCTGAATTGATTATCAAGAAAATCAAAGGTGAGTATGAAGCTAAACATCCCATAATTAGACCTTATAGGAATGTTGTTTTAGATGCTCTTCAATGTTTTACTGAAATCGATTTGTAGGTAATGCCCAGGGACAAAACATATAAGCAGACGGGTTGGCTACATTAGCATCTACCTACAAAATACCCTTTCGTCCGACTCACAAATACATGGTGGAAGTGAAGTGCAGACCAACTGTTCCAAACAACATCAGGTATTGGCAGTTATTTGGGAATGACAATCAAATTGAAGACTTCCTACAGTGTAAGAATGAGTTCGAATGTACAAATATAGATTTAGCAAAATGATGATGATGATGTAAATAAATCTATTTCTGGAATTGGTAGTGTAAATAACATAGATTCTGAAGGTTTGAATGAAAATAAAGTAGATGCAGATGAATTGTATGAAAATGAGAGAGATTCTGGTATTCTACAGTTGAAAAATAATGTGTTACCTAAAGGTTTAGTTCCATTGGAAGACTTGTTCGATTTTAACGATGTAGCCAAAAAACCAAAAATTGAAGCTAGTGGTAAACAGGTCGAAGAGTGAAACATAGGAACAAAAGAAAAAACCAATATGATAAAACTTTCCAAATCTCTACCCCCTGAGCAAAAGCAAAAATACAATGAAAATTTTAAGGAATATGTGGATTTTTTTGACTGGGGTTATGAGGACTTATAATCCTATGACAAAAGTATCATACATCATCGGATTCCCATAAAATAAGAACACACACCTTTTAGGCAGAAACTTAGGAGAATCAATCCCAAGTTGCTTCCCTTGATAGAGAAAGAAATCAAAAAGATGTATGATGAAAAAATTATAGTCCCCTTGAGATTTTCCAAATGGGTTTCTAACCTAGTTCCTACCAGGAAGAAAACTGGCAAGATCATACTTTGCATAGATTTCAAAAATCTGAACAAATTCTCCCTCAAAGACAATTACCCTTTTCCCAAAATGGACCATATTTTACAAAAGGTAGTTGGGCCCAGTAGGATCTCCTTACTAGACAATTTCTCAGGCTACAACCAAGTCCTTGTCCACCCAAAAGATCAAGAGAAGACAACATTTACCACACCCTGAGGAACCTTCATGTATGTGAAGATGCCCTTTGTCTTGATGAACGTTGGTGCCACTTTTCAAAGGGAAATGGATATTTCTTTTGTGGATGAACTTGGAAGATTTATAGTCATATATCTGGATGATGTGAATGTATACTCCCAATCTGACAAAGAACACTTGCAGCATCTCAGACGCGTTTTTGAGAAGTGCAGAAAATTCATAATTTTGTTAAACCCAAAGAAGTCTCTTTTCGGTTTAGAGGAAGGAAAGTTGTTGGGACACATAATATCTAAATATGGAATTAAAATAGATCCTAGCAGGATAGAATCCATCCAGAAGGTGGAACACCCTAGGAACATCAAAGAGCTACAATCATTCATCGGAAAAATAAATTTCCTTAGAAGTTCATACCCAACTTGGCCGAACTTCTTAGGAACATCACTAATGTGCTGAAAAAATACACAAAAATCAGAAGGAACACTGAGTCGAAACAGTCATTTGAGAAGGTGAAACATGCACTCACCCAAGCCCCAGTTCTGATCAGCTCAGATTACACCAAAGACTTTTATCTTTTCTCCTTTACATTTGAACATACCATAGCAGCAGTACTGTTGCAGAAAAACAATGAAGGGTATGAACACCCAATAGCATTTTTCAGCAAATCGTTGAGAGACTCTACGTTGAACTGCAACATAATGGAGAAACAATATTTTTCTATGGTAAAGGCCATAAAGGATTTTAGAGTCTATATTCTTCATTCTCACGCAATTGCATACGTTCCAAACATAGTGGTAAAGGATATATCGACTCGGGATAATATAGATGGTAGGAGAGGAAAATGGATTGCGGTTATTCTGGAATATGACATTGAAATAAAACCTACTAAACTGATCAAAGGACGGGGTTTGGCCAAACTAATGGTTGAATCTAATTTTAATGCTCTAGATATTAATTTTTTGGCTGCAGTTGACGAGAAGGAAGAGCATGCGACTCCAAATTTAAAGGAGGTATTCTTAAACTCTCCTTGGTACACATGCCTCATTTTTGTACTTCATAACTTACAAGCTCCTCCTAGTTTAACTAAGACCAAAGTTAGATTTATTAAACTGAAATCATTGACATTTTGTATTCTAGAAGGTAGTCTTTATTGGAAAGATCCTGGTGGTATCTGTTATCACTGAAATTTCGTCCGCAAATGGTTACAAGAATTCAACATTGTCAAACAGTTATGAGGTCACCCATGGAACAAAATTATCACAAAAGAATTTCCAAAGGGTAAAAAACTATACAACCAGTGACAAAATTAAAGTTCATTATGAATACGCAGGACACGCGTGCACATGCGCAAAACAGAAATGCAGGAATCGCTCACATGCACCCGATGTGCGACTGTTGTCGTAAAAATCCGAGCACCTGAGAAACAACGCATTTATGAGAGTGGTTAGCCTCCCACCCACTTCTGGTTCAGCTTCCAAGTTGATTTAACACTCAAATCTGGATTGGATTAGACTGGGTGGCTGGTCAAAGACCTAAAAATGCCCTAATTAGCCTCTTTACACACTACAAGCTCGTTGAACAATACCTCAAAGAGGTGCTATAAAAAGGCCATGGATGCACTTCATTTTTCAAGGAATTCAATAGCAAAGTTATGCTGCCACTATTCTCTTGAGGAATCCTCTATTCTCATCAAGAGTATACTAGCATCATTGCATTGGGC
>SNQJ01S0019372.1:295628-307695 GCA_010110895.2 Picea sitchensis
ATAAAAGAAAATGGATAAAATCCCCATGCAATAATAATGACTTGATCCATACATTTTAATCATGGTTAGGTGTTTTAAATTTATGTTGATAGGCTTAGTGAATAAGACTTGGCTAAACTGTTTAATCTTAGCCAAGTAGATAGGATAGTTAGTGAATAAATTTGACCAAATTGTTTAAAATTGGCCAAATATCCCTAGGATAGAGTAATTTATTAGTCCAATAGTTTAATCTGGGATAAATGTGTAGGTAGGTAGGATAGAACATAGGCTAGCCAATTTTTATTCAATAAAACATGCATGACGATTGATGAAAATTCATGATTTGGATGCTTGAAGTGTGTTTCCTAACCCCATGGTGACAAAACAAAAGGGAAGCGATGCAAAACCCACAAAGGAGTATTATCCTAAGTTTCCGCTGTGTATTTTGATTTGCGCTTGGATATTAATAAGTGTGCACAGATCTGCGGTGGATCCATCAACGTTGATATCTACGGTTGACAGGAAATTCTGGACCCACCCGACAGTTCTACTTTTAACAGTTGGGGGGGGGTCTGATATGGGAAGTTTTCTCAATGGGACCCATCCTAACGTGTCATAAATCTATGATGTTGGACCCCCTCTCTCTAAACTATTTACCACCTTACCCCCCCTTCTAAATACTGCCAAACCGGCATTGCCTTACCACCGCCGCATCGTGACATCATTTTCCACTATCCCCCTGCCTCCTGACGTCATGTTCCACTACCCCCCTATAAGTTCCATCTCATAACTCTGTCATTTTCCCCCTCCATTCACCCATCACAAGTCATGTCCCACTTGCCTATCCTCTAATCATTGCCCTCTGCATCATCCTGGTACACCTGTCTCCCGTCCTCCACTTGCCACCCTACACTTCAAATGATCTGTTGGCCATTTATTACAGGATAACATATCTGTTAGTCTACTTACCTATCCCCCACGCCTAACGGATAGTCATTCCCTCAAATTTAACTATGTTTTCTCCATTTGCGCACTGCTCACACCCTCCACACACCAGAAGCACATTTTCCTCACCTTTTCAATCAGTGACCCAACCATAGCCATTACCTACTAATGCTTTTGTTTCAGTTTGTAGGTACCTGTTGAATCAATGGCACCAAAATCTGAAAGATCAAAAGTCGAGAAAAATACATTCCTTCCATCTCCTGTTGATCTCGACCGGATCCCACTAGCTGACAAAGAGTACCTGATCTCAGAGACCAGGTGCGAATTCGATTTCGCCGAATTGCAGTCATGGTTTAAAGATACATTCATGGATCAAAGAGATGAGATTAGGCTCTAGGCGTCCAATATCCCTCTATATCACTTTCCCCAAATCCACCATTTTCTTGAATTCGCCCTCAAATGCTAGGCTCATTACCTCCCCGATCAAAGAGTCATAGTTTCATCGTCGGGAGAAAATCTATTCTCTATCACACCTGAGGCCATTGATAAAATGATGCATATATCTAGAGCCAAATCCTACTCTCCCCTCACCATTAAAGTTCTAACAGAGATGTACCAAAGTCTATCTTTTCCCCGGAGAGTACAAATTTTTGAGATTTTCCTCCCACAGGATGCCCAATTCCCCAAGAAAAATCTCCCTTACCATTCCTCCATGTTTTCAGAAAGGGGAAACCAAATTATTTCATCACTATGTTGTCTTCTTGATTATTTCTCAGAAAAATGGGTGGATGAACCCATTTTGGGTTTCCTATCCATTTTCTCTGTTGAACAAAAAACCACCATCCAGTTCGACTACAACACTTTCCTGGATGAGAAAACCCATGAACAAATTTTTAAATTCACCACAAAGGGCATGTTCCGATATTCTTCAATACTATCCTACATGTTCACCTTCTTTCAAGTAGATAAGGTCTCTTTCCCTATTGAAAAAATGGATTAGGATGGCAAGCCACCGTCTGTCACCTCTTGAAATTTGCTTCTCAGAAGAAACTCCACAGAGTTTAATTTCAAACAATTTATTGAGCATTTTTACCACCCAGTGGTGAGCGTTCTCAATGGTAGACCAGAGCCACGAATAAATGAAGAGGTCCAGAGAATATTACACCTCTCAAACCTCGCCAAGATTGGAGACTAGTACCTATATCAAAATTATGAGTATATGGGTTTGAGTTAGCTCCCTATATTCTGCCCAAGTACTTTCTTGTTAGAATATTCATCCTGGAGTACATTAGTAAAATGATCAATTTAGATGACATTCATTTTGTGTCTTTGAAGAAGAAACAACAACTGAGAATGAAAGGGCAGATAGGACCTTTTATCTGCAACAGTTGAGCTACAGGAGAAGAGGCCAACAAGCTACTAAAGGGAATGAAGTTCAACAACCGTTTCATTTGGCACTATGATCTGTGTGGGATTATTGTAGATATGATATCAAAGAACAAACGTTCTCCATATGCTCATGCACTCAAACCAGAGATCAAGATGTTTGTAAACCGGACAGAGTGGGAGGTAAACACTCTAGAAGACATAGAACCACATCCCACTCCATATGTCATCTCACAAACCACTACACCATAGGTACCTAAGGAGAAAAGACTCAAGAAGGATGTCTCACCTTCAATCACTGAAGTGTCAGCAGAGGACTTCCAGGTCTACAAGAAAAGGCCTAAGACCGCTCACACTATTGACAGGTCTGGAGAGGAAGAGACCCAGTCTACCACAATAGCTGAGGGGGAGCATTCAACACCTTTCTCAAGTAGTCATTAGATGATGTCTACTTCTTCCTCAAAGAAGCAGATTGTTACCACTGTGATTACCTAAGCTCCATTAGGATCTTCAAAACTGAGCATTTTTGAAAAGTATGATTTGATTAAGAAGAAAAATTAGATGTTGACCAGTAGCACCTATGCTCAGTTATGGAATCAAACGTCCACAACACAACACATATTGTTATTATCTTTTGATATAGAGAAGGGGAGAATGCACATGGCATTTTTGTAGGAACAAGTACCCCAGCCAAAGGAAATCACTTATTACAAGAGGGCTACATTGGATTTTAACACCAGAGATGTACATATAGCTAATTAGATGGATTTACACAGGCAAAGTAGAGAAATGATTTTCTCAGCATTAGCCAATGCTTCCACTTCTACTTCCAAATTACAGGTTTCTCTGAACAATGTTCGAACCCAATTAAAGATGGAGAAAATATCATCCTTTGCTAAGGATAACAGGATTAAGTCCTTAGAAGAATTGGTGCTCAAAATTGGGTATGACCCCTCAAATGTGAAAGCAGTTGAGGATATGCTCAAGAAAAAGAATGATGACATAGAATATTTGAGGAAACAACTAAAATTTCCATGTACAAAAGACTCAAAGGCCAAAGAGATGGCTGAGATAGAAGGTGAAAAGGAAGAGATGCTAAAGTTGATCATGGAACAAAATGAAAAAATAAATAGATTGAAGCAGAGCCATAGAGGTTAGTAAAGGAGAAGGAACAAGAAACACCGATTGAATTCATCCCACTGAGTGCAGTTCCCCTCACAACAAAATCATCAACAACCACCACAACATAACTTCCATCAGCCACCCCACTGACAGCTCTGGAAATATCTGTAGAGCTAGAAAAATCAATGGAGGAGATGACCCTACAAGGAATGGAAATCAATATACTGAAAAAAGAGATTGAGAATATCCAGGAGCTCAAGTATTCCTACCAGACAAGCTACAACATTGAGAGGCAAACATCAGAAAATCTCAAGCAGGAAATACAACAGTTGTAAAAGAAAACAGTGGGAGGCAAAACACTAGCAGAAGCTAAGGAGAAAATTTGGTTGGATATCACGAAATCCGTAAATGAAATATGGCCTATGGTGAAAATCATATTTGAACAACATGAAATGGTGTTGAGGAGTAGGAAGGCTATCGAAAAGATAAAAGGAGATCTGGGGGAAATTCCCACAAAAGCTAATGAAATCATTAAGTTTCTAAATTCAAAAACTAGGAAAGAACTGGAAGACCTTAGAATTGAAGACAAGACATAAACTATCCTCAAGGTCAAGAGAGTTATGACAAAAAGAGGATTAATGTTGCAGCTAAAGGATAAATTCTAGTACATGGATGTCAAGGTTCAAATATTCTTCAGCGAGATTGATGTGTTGCAGAAGAAAGGTCTTCCCGGTTTACTAGTTCTAAACGATAAGCTAATGACCCTTTCTGACTACAAACAAAATATTACAGTGGTGGCCAAGGAAAGTTCCAAGTTTTCAGTAATTCAGGGTAGCATAACAGGTAAGGCATTTCTAGAAACTCTGCAACTAGACCTTAGTATCAAGCACAAAATCAAATATATTTTCATCACCAAGCCGAATTTTTCAAAATATACAGAAATGGATGAAATTTATCAAAGAATTCTCAAAGTCACCATTCCCAGTTAGAAAAGATGGGAGGATCTGTGCAATTTGATCGAATGAGAGATGAGGTGTACCATCCTAGTCAACTTGTAGAGTAGTCAAAGTCACGTGAATGGTTCACCAACGGGCTTACCCAAAATCAACATGAAGGATACAACATATCATCATTAGTTCCTATATTTTTTTATCTTGTTATCTATTTAGTGAGATTTAGAATCTTCCACGTCCTGATCATTAATGACAGAATCGTTTGTAATTTTTTGTTATAAATACTTCAAACTTCGAAGTACTGAGGGTTGATCTTTACAGCCAAGCAAGCTGTAAGAACTGTAATTTTTATCAGAGATCTACCAGTAATAAAAGGACATTTCACAGGATTCCTGCATGTTAGCTGTTGGTGATGTTTTCTTTTCTCCGTTGAAAGGTTTTTCCTATCTCCGTAGTCATTTATGTTTTCTATATTTGATCGTTTAAAAGAAGTTGAAGTTGCATAATTTATCTTTGTATACTCTGTTTCTATCTTTTAAAGATCTAAATGTTTATGTTCTGATGTTATGATTAAGAAATTCTCAAATGCTTCTTGGTTATAATTGATTATCTCATCGTTTTTTCTATCCATCATTTAATTCTAAATAATCTAACAGTTGTATTATCTTGCCATGTGAAAACACCTTATAACAGTTGTATCGATCTCGAGCTTTATAAAACAAACCCCATAGCCCAATGGATGCATAAGCGATATTTCAACCATTTTTATAAAACAAACAACATAGTATCATTTATTTAACTAGCCTAACATCTAAAATAAAAAACAAAGTTAAATTTTACAGAGAGATCCCTCTTTGAAACTGGAAGGGCTAGATCCCAGTTTCAAAGTGGTTGGATAAAGTTACCTCTGGTAGATTTCTTCTACATTCCAACAACCTCTGGGAATTTACAGAGTGATAACACCTTTGTTATTGTCCTTCAACTTATTTATGGAGTCTCTTCAACTCTTCATCGAATTCCAGACCTATGTACTATTTGCAAAAGATCTTTACACAAGATTTGAGTTCTTGCGATGATTGTGCACACCTTGTGGTAGTCACTTTACACTTCCTGTAAAGAAACCTTACATTGTTCCTCTTAATCTTACGAGTCAATATAGACTTGGTCAATGCACTCCTTGCAGAATATGTGCACACCTTGCACCAGCTCACGAGGAAAAGAGATTTAAAATTTATGCAAGAATTTCAAATATATACACATATGTAACAAGATCCATGTATTATTGAACAAACACAATAACATGAAAATTACAAACAACAAAAGCTTCACACATTGGATCAATTTTCCTCTGTAATCTTCATTCAAAATCAAGAAAATGGCTACAATAAAATTCAAACAACAATGATTACTCTGATATTCCTACTTGCTCACAACTATTGTAACCCTTGTTTAGGGTGTACAAAACCTCTCTTTATACAAAAGAAACAAACTAACNTGTGGTTACTTCGAGACTAGGGTTAAATTCCCAGGTCACGCATGTTCATTCTATCTATGTGCGTGATCTTTCCTTTAACTGTTTTCTATCAACTTCAAAAGATTTGTAGTGTTGTCTATTATTCGAGACTCTAGATTGGTCCTTAGGTGGTGAGGTGTCCTGCCACATGTACTTGTTGAGGATGCTCCTGCATCATACTCCCCTGGGAAAAATTTCATGGACTCCTGTCCATGAGCTCCGACACCGACTTTCCCTGCTTATGGATATATGCTTCACTCTCCCAACTGACATATTCTATTGGATGTCCCTTCCAGTTGACCGGATACTAAAATTAGGTCTTCCTCTGGGTCTTCTTACAAATCCTCTGATCAACAATCTTTTCAATCTGTGGTTTTTATGCTATAGTCATTTGTTTCTCCCACTGAATCTTCTTTTGATCTATTGATCCCTCTATGTCATCCTTCCTGTAAGGATATAGGTATGAGACATTGAATATGGGTGATATGCCCACATCATCTGGAAGCTCCATCTCATAGGTGTTTGCATCAAACTTCCTCAAGATATTACATGGCCCTATCTTCTTCATATTTAGCTTGTTATATGTTCCCTTAGGGAACCTCTCCTTCCTGATATGTGTTAGAACCTAATCTCCTATTTAAAATTGAAGTTCTATGCGATGTTGACGAGCTCTGTGTTTGTACTCTTGGCTAGAATTATGAAAATTCCCTCTGATCTGGCTATGGAGCTTCTGCATTTCTGCAGCAAAATCTTCTACGCCAATGCTCCTGATCTCACTAATTATGGTGCTTGGTGCCTAGGATCCTCAATACATTTCCCATAATTTTATTTACCACCTCAGTCTGTCCATCTGTCTGAGGGTGATAAGCTGAGATGAAGGAAAAATTAGTCCCTAAAATCTTCCACAATGTTCTCCAAAAATGACCAACAAATTTCATGTCTCTATCCGAGAACATGCTTCTGGGTAGGTTGTGAAGTCTCACAACTTCCTTAAAGAATAGATTCGCAACATGTGTTTCATCACTGGTCTTCTAGCATGGGATAAAGTGTGCCATCTTTGAAAATATATCCACCACCACAAATATGGAATCACATCCTCTTTGCGTTCTTGGCAGTCCCAACACAAAATCCATGCTTATTGCATACCAAGGCCTCTCTGGTATGGGAAATGGTTGATATAATCCAGTGTTTTGTATTTTACCTTTGGCATGTTGGAAGATTATACATATGTTCACTAATTTCATCACATCTATTCTCATACCCGGCCAATAGTATGAGCTACTCAACTATGCAAATGTCTTATCATGGAAAAAATGTCTAGCCAATCCTCCACTATGTTTTTCCTTCAAAAGGTTATACCTCATTAATCATTTTGGTATGCACAATTGATTTCCCTTGAAAAATAATCCCTTGTGAATTGTATACTCTATCCAATGGATTTTATCTCTCATCACATGATTCACACATGCTTCCTTGAAATCTGGATCATCACTGTACATTTCCTCAAGGTGTTCGAACCCTAAGGTCTTTACCTGAAATTCCTGCAGAATCAAACATTTCCTGCTCAATGCATCAACAACGTTGTTAGCATTAGCAACAATATTTTTTATGAAAAAAGTAAAATTCTTCATAAACTCAATCCACTTTGCATGCCTCTGATTCAATTTTTCCTATCTGGTTATGAATTGTAAAGCTTGTTTATCACTATACAAGGTGAATTCTTGTGGGACAAGGTAATGTCTCCATTTCTTCATGGATTGGATTATGGCGTAAAACTCCTTGTCATAGGTGAAATATTTTCTCTTAGTCTCATTCATCTTCTTGCTAAATTAAGAAACATGTCTATTTTACTATCTCAAAATTCCTCCAATTGAAATTCCACTTGCATCACATCTCACCTGAAATGTCTTCTCAAAATTTGGCAAGACCAGAATTGGTCGCTCTGTTATTTTCTCCTTCAGTGTTTTTAAGATCTTCTTGGCCTCCTCTGTGAATTTAAAATACTTGTTCCTTTTATTCACTGTATCCATCATTGGTGCACAAATTCCACTAAAATCTCTGATGAAGTTCCTATAGAAACTTGTTAATCCATGGAAGACTCTTTTCAGTTCATTTGAAGATATCACAAAACCCAAGTAAATGATTTTTTCCTTCATAAAAGAGGACTTCTTCAGGTTTATCAATAGATTCTCCTTCTATAGCCTCATCATCACTAGTTTTAGGTGCCTCAAATGCTCCTCCTTAGTCTTGCTAAAGATCAATATATCATCTAGATACACAACCATGAGCTTGCCAATGAAATATTTTAGTATTTCATTCATCAACCTCATAAAAGTACTTGGGCATTGGTTAAGACAAATGGCATAAAAAGACACTTATACAAACCTTAATTTGTCTTAAAGGTTGTCTTCCACTCATCACCTTCCCTCATTCTGATCTAGTGATATCCACTTTTCAAATCTATCTTAGAAAAGAAATTTGCTCCACTTAAACAGTCCATCAAATCATCTATTCTTGGCAAAGGGAATCTATACATGATAGTGATCTTGTTGATGGCTCTCGCGTCTATACACATTCTCCATCCTCCATCTTTCTTTGGACTCAACACAGTTGGTATTGCGCATGGAATCAAGCTCTCTCTGACTAAACCCTTCTAAAAAATTTTGGACTTGGTTCTTTACCTCCTCATTCTCTCGAGGTGTTAGTCTGTACGCTTATTTGTTTAGTAGAATTGCTCCTGGTATCAAATCAATATGATGGTTGATACTTCTGATGGGTGGAAATGAGTTAGGAAGCTCATCCACCACTATGCCAGCAAAATTATCTAATAATTCTTGAACTTCTTCAGGCAAATTATCTATCGAAGTACTAGTAAGGATAAATTTGGGTTTCTTCACCACAACAAATTGCATCTCCTGTTCTTTCTTGACTTCTTTCAGGAGTTCCTTACCGCTCATGAGAAGTATGTTTTTTCTAGCTTCCCCTTTCACTTTCTTCTCCTCTATTGGTAGCAACATGTGTGTCCTACCATTCTTCTCCAAGGTGTATGTATTCTTCCTCCCATCATGAATGACATTCCTGTCAAACTGCCATGGTCTTCCCAACAAAATATGGCATACATCCATGGGAATTACATCACACAAAATTTCATCTCTATATCCTCCTATCTTAAATTCAACCAAGCATTGCTTAGTAACCATTAACTGGTGTCCTTTCTACAACAATGAGACTTTATATGGCTCTAGGTGTGCAGTTGTGTCCAGCTCCAATTTCTCCACCATCTCCATGGATACTAAGTTATTAGTGCTCCCACTATCAATGATCACCTTGCATACTCTGTCTTTAGTCTTGCAAGTTGTCCTAAATAGACCTTTCCTCTGTACTGGCCTTTTAACTTCTACCTCTGGTTTTAAGACAACCTTTCTCATCAGCAAGGATGTTCCATCCTCTGCTCCTTATGATTTAACATTCCCTCTTTTTGCTTCCGAAATGTGAGCTTCTCCTCCTTTATTTTTCTCGGGGCATTCCCAAGACATGTACCCTGTCTTTCCATATGCATAAAACCGTATTCCTCCTCTACCTCTTCCTGTAGAAGAGTTTCTTCCACCACCCTATCTTCCTCGAGAGCTTCCTCCTCTTTTTGAGTGACTGTGTGGAGTTTCAACCTCGTCCTTGGAATTATGCACTTTTTCATGGGAAATTCCCTTGCCTTTGTTCAGGGATGAGATTTTACCTCTACCTCACTGGATTTTTTTTCTGACCAACTTCTCTTCTTCCTTCAGCGCAAGTTGATAAGAATCCTCCACTTTCCTTACTGACATCATGCTAAGCTCATCCTGGATTTCATACCTCAGGTCATTTATATATCTGGAAACATTTTCTTCATCCCTCTCTCTTTATCCAGCTCTGATGTTGAGCTTGTAGAACTCCTCTGTGTATTCTTTAATTGTCATACCATTCTGTCTTAGGTTCTATAGCTTCCTGAACAAATTGATCTGATAATCTTTGGGAATGAATTTATCCTTCAACATGGATACCATTCTCTCTCAATTATTTATCTTCTATTTTCCTCTACTTCTCCTCTCAGTCTGCAGCTTATCCCACCACAATGATGCATGATATTTAATCTTGCCAACAGCCTTTTCTCCCCATCAACATATTCATAATCGAAATACTTATCCATGGACCTTATCCAATCCAACAACTCTTTAGCATCCAAATTGCCTTCATACATTGCGACCACTATCTTGGCTCTAGCTCCCAATATAGAAACTACTCTTAGCAAACATTATTGGAAAATGTGTCCCCCTGTGATCCAGGTGGATATTGGTGGCCACCCACCTTTTCCAGCTAGCTCAAAACAATTTTCTGGCAATTTTGGCAATTTACTATTTTTAGCAGGTTTTAACTTTCGGGGCCATTTTGAAGGCCTAAATGAAGGTTTTTTGATATTGAGGTTCTCAATGATATCCAAAGGCATGATTTATCCCCCAAAATAAATCTCCTCGACGATACCTTTCCAACGAGCTTTTATACGCCTAAAACGGAGATCATATGCAAAAGTTACGACCCCGGGAAGTTGAAGTACGAACATACCCAAACGGGGCCCACATGACTTTTGGTGTTTCATATCCTAGGGTTAGGTTTTTGGATGCCTATGGTTTTTAACATTTCTTCTTATTGAAAAAAGGCCTTCAGAGCCTCATTGTAATCATCTTCTTATGAATGCGAGTAGCCGTCACATCTCTTCTCAGAGATAAGCTGCCACCATTCTAGCGAGTCTTTCACTCTATATTTTTTACAGTCTCTGTACATTTCTTTCATTAATAGAAATCGTGTATTATTGTATCTCTGTGTTTATGGTTTCATCTCTGATATATTTCTATTATATTATTGGATATACACGATATCTTTGTGAATTTCTTTATTATATCTCTGCTCTCATTTCGTGCCGAAAATAATCCGAACTAGTGGTATCGAAGCAGGCTGCTCTTGATCATTTTTTTTCAGTGCATGTCCTCGACGAGGTCCGAGTATAGAAAGTTGGTTCTTAAGCTTGTCTCTCTTGAAGAAAATCTCTATCGCACACCCAAAAAACCCTCAATGGTGGAAGAAAAGAAAAATAATGGAGCAAATGATCCTATCAATCTGTTGCTTGAGAAATCTCTCACGCGACAGAGGGACGAAATGATGGAGAATTGTGTGCACATCATTAAACACATTTCGATAGCATAAGGCACATCTTCATCAAGCGGCCACTTTGGAGGCACCTCGCCTTTCAAGGTACAAGTTAATTTTGATATTCCTGTATTTGAAGGACAGATAGATGCAAAAGTCCTAGAAAAATGGTTAACTCTGCTAGAAGGTTATTTCTCTGTTCACAACTTTTCTGACAAAGAAAAGATCACTTTCACACTCCTTAAAGCTCTCCCTCATGTCAAACATTGGTGGGAAAATAACTGGGAGAAAAGTTCCACAGAGGAGTCTGGAATATATGGGGTCGATCCCACTTGGGATTTGTTTGTGGATGCGGTAAAGGAACAGTATTACCCTGTTGGAAACTATGAGGACTAGTACATGAAATGGACCACACTGTGGTAAGAGAGGGGCCAATAAGTTCTGGAGTTCACAAATACCTTCCATACCTTGTGCACCAAGCTAGGTATCAAAGACTCCGAACGACATTTGGTTCTGAAATACCGTGGGGCTCTACACAGATATAGCCAAATGAAAATGGATTTTCTGGACATCTCATCACTCGGTGTTGCTTATCGATATGATATTAAAATCGAGAAAAAATTTAAGCACCATAACAAATGGGAGTTCAGGTCTGCAAATCTGCAACAACAAAAGTATGATAAATACAAACCTAACAAACAGTCTCTCGAAAACTAGTCCAAGACACGGGAAAAGAAGGGTCATGAGAAGACAAAGAAGGACACTGGAAAATGGTACGATTTCCACAAAATCCCCTGGCACAACACCGATGAATGTCGCTCAAAATAGTCATTGGTGGCTGAGATCAAAGACAAGGACCCAAACCTTGATTCATAATCCGATTCTGAAAATACTGGTAAAGGAAAGATCATTGACGCAGACCCCACTACTATTGTCGCAACCACAACAATTCAACCAGAAGAACCAACAGATCCTGAAGAGGGGGAGCACC
>SNQJ01S0019372.1:307745-325508 GCA_010110895.2 Picea sitchensis
GGGGAGCACCTTTTTCATTCACAGATGTGGGTGAAGGGGACCCCACTGCATTTTATTGTTGATAGCGGAAGCCAGAAGAACCTCATCTCATCAGAGGTCGTCAAACAGTTGGGATTGTCGACAACACCACACCCGTAGCCATACGACATTGGGTGGCTTCACCAAGGACGAGATCTCTGTGTCAGCCAACAATGTCAATTTTCATACGACATCTAGCCCTTCAAGGACAAGGTATTAAGTGATGTTTCTCCACTAGATGTTTGTTATGTTCTCTTGGGCCAGCCATATATGTGGAAGCGCCATGCTATTTATGAGTCTCGACCCTGTAGTGTCGTTGTTACTTTGGGGGGTCATCTATACAGAATACCAGAGGTAGTTCTGACTATTGTTCCACCTAAAAAGTGTCACAAGGTAGTATCTCATACTGCAAAATTCATCTTCTTCACTATCTGTTCAAAAGGAGAACAACAGGACACTACAACCACTATAGCCTTGCCCCAAGCAGCTTCTATCCAACAGAAGCAGGTCGACAAGGTTGCAACAAAGTGCAAATATTCCTTCTGCACACTATCCTCTTATGTATCTTGACATGTTGAACAACCTCAACCTCAACAGGTTCGTGACAGACTTCCACAAACTGAGCAGCGCAACATCTCTAGCAAGACAAGCAGCTCACCAAGATGTAGATTCAACAAACGCTTTTCCCTCTCCCCTGGGAACTCAACGCAATGGATACCATTGCTTCCTAAGGAGGGAGGATTGATCCAGGTGGATATCAGTGGCCACCCACCTTTTCCAACTAGCTCAAAACAGTTTTATGGCAATTTTGGCAATTTACTATTTTTAGCAGGTTTTAACTTCTGAGGCCATTTTGAGGGCCTAAATGAAGGTTTTTTTATATTGATTTTCTCAATGATATTCAAAGGAAATATTGAGCCCCCAAAATGAATATCCTCGACGATACCTTTCCAACGAGCTATTATACGCCTAAAACGGAGATAGTATGCAAAAGTTACGACCCCGGGAAGTTGAAGTACTAACTTACCCAAACGGGGCCCACATGACTTTTGGCATTTCATCTCCTAGGGTTAGGTTTTTGGATGCCTAGGGTTTTTGGAATTCCTTATTATTGAAAAAATTCCTTCAGATCCTCATTGTGATCATGTTCTTATGAATGAGAGTAGCCGTCACATCTCTTCTCAGAGATAAGCTGCCACCATTCTAGCGAGTCTTTCACTCTGTATTTTTTACAGTCTCTGTACATTTCTTTCATTAATAGAAATCGTGTATTAATGTATCTCTGTGTTTATTGTTTCATATTTGATATATTTATGTTATATTATTGGATATACGCAATATCTCTGTGCATTTCTTTATTATATCTCTGCTCTCATTTCGTGCCGAAAATAATCTGGATCACCTTGCAGCTTCTTCGACTTCTACATCTTCTCTCTCTGCATCCCTGAAGTCTCCAGCATCAGGTGATATTCTATGTGTTTCTTCCATCGCTCCCAACCTTGCAGAAAGTTATCACATTTCTCTTTCTACAACACAATTGGATAAAGTTGGCTCACCTTGTCTCCTTGGTGGCATTGTGTTGACTATCTCTCACACACAGAGTACAACTTCGAGTTTTTTTTCTCCTTCGCCTAAAATCTACAGATGAAAATCAACTATAATAGCACTTGATGAAGACCCCCCTTCTCTCCTAAGGGCTACGCGGCCTCTTGGTCTAGGATCGATCAAGAAATTGAGTCAGATTGGCTCTTTGGCCCCTCCAAAACCTCAAATCCACTTAACATGCCCTCTTTCCCTTAAGGCACATGTTATATGGAACCCACGGGATTCTCCTTAACACTTTTAAAGCCTCAGCTTATTTAGCTGCTATCTCTCCTGGTTAAGTCCCTCCCTTTACATGACCAAGGCTGTGATGAGTCACCTAATCAAAAGGTGCGTCGCAACTTCACATTTCGTGACTTCGCGTCTTGCATCCCTGGAAGTTTTGCAACCTCCATTCACCCAAGTTTCAAACCCCTGAACTCATTTTGCGTTAGATCGACGATCCAGATCTCTCCTCGATCTAATGTCTCAGATATTTTCATGAATTTGTATTTCACGAGTTCCCAAAACTCTCACTTCTGATTCCCTGAGTTGCGAACTCCTGACAAGACCAGATATATGGTTCAACTCCCTCCTTCAATCAATGACTATGATCAAATCATGATTTCACGATTCACATGTTCTTATAACTCTGCCTTTGACTTCCCTGAGTCACGAGTTAGTGAAATGATGATCTTTTGCCACATGTCCCCCTTGACAATGGACAGTTCCAATGATTTTGGAACTTCGTAATTCTGATTCTCATGTCCACTTTCAAAGGTTTATCATTAGTGCACTTTACCTTGATTAGAAGACTACGATCCTTTTGCGCACAGATCAGACGGTTGAGATCCTTTCTTTGCGCTCTAATCGAATGGTTGAGATCTTTTCCCTGGCACTCAAATTGAACAACATAGATATTTCCTCCTCTGTTCTTGTTCTCATTGTCTGGGCATTGATCAGACGATATAGATCTCTCCCTTGAGCTTACGTTTTCTTCTAACTTAGAAGATTTTTTGAAATATTCAAAGGTTCTAGCCTTTCTCCTTCCTACGATTATGTTTCCTGGATCTCGTTCACACTTATTGGAAACTGTTATCCCTCTTGAGATTGATATTCTTAAAGATTTCAATCTCCCAAGCACTTCTTGCTTTTCTGGGAAATTCGTCAAACTCAGATCCAAACATTCTTGAAAATAATTATTTCCCACCTTCCTGGCATTCCTTTCTTCTTGTCCTTCGACTTATTTATGGAGTCGCTTCGACTCTTTTCCAAACCCGTGCACTCTTTTCAAAAGATGTTTACACAAGATTTGAGTTCCTGCAATGACTGTGCACACCTTGCAGTAATCTCTTTACACTTATTGCAAAGAAACCTTGTGTTGTTCTTCTTGAACTTACGAGTCGAGACAGACTCGGTCAACGCACTCCTTGTGGACTATGTGCACACCTTGAACCAGCTCAAGAGGAAAAGCGATTTAAATTTATGTAGGCATTTCAAAGATATACACATCTATAGCAAGATTCATGTATTCTTAAACAAACACAATAACAGGGTAATACAAACAACAACAACTTCACATATTGGATCAATTTTCCTCTGTTATATTCATTCAAAATCAAGAAAATGGTTACAGTTAAATTCAAACAATAATCAATGCTCTGAGATTCCTACTTTCTTGCAACTATCGTAACCCTTATTTAGGGCATACAAAACCTCTCTTTATACAAAAGAAACAAACTATGTTCTACCTAATTGTGGTTACATCGAGACTAGGGTTAAATTCCTAGGTCATGCGTGCTCATTATGTCTATGTGTGTGATATTTCCTTTTATTTTTTTCTATCAGCTTCAAAATATTTGTAGTGTTGGCTATTATTCGAGACTCTGGATTGGTCCTCAAGCACTGCAGTTTCCTTCCACGTGTGCTTGCTGATGATGATGCTGCATCAGAAATGGTAAGGTCATTTGAGACCTACTGACCCCTACTTCATGTTTCCACAACCAAGACCTATGTGGGAGGTTCTTGAACCTCAAATAGATATTTAGAAGGCATCAGTAAGTCAAGATCCCATAAAAACATGGTTTTTTCTTCCAGCAGGTCAACTTTTTCCTGATCAAAAATATTTATTGTCGAACCACTTGATTGTTCGATAAGGGAAACCTCATCTAGAAGCCAGTTGGCCATCAAATTCATGGCATGGACCCATTGTGGACAATCTCTTTCATAATGTTTCTCCTGGTGATAGGTACAGAAGGTGTCAGATACTATATTTCCCAAGTCGATGTTTAAGTTGTTTGGGGAAGGTTCAATTGCCTTGAATGGTGGATTTCTTTTTAAAAAAGGATTATAGGTCCTTTGGCCTTGGTTTCCTTCCCCTGCACTTGTTTTCATGTCTATGATTTTATTTGACAACTTATTTATCATCCGTTGTAGGTCTTATATGTCTCCACTTCCCTTTTTGGGACCTTTTCTGTTTTCTTCCCTAGGGGTATGGTGAATAAGATTCCTCTCCTAGGTGGAGGTTGAGCTTCCTTCTTAGCTAATGAGACCTAAAATTCTTTACATCCCTTCATTTGGAATTCAATTTTTTTGGCTTCCTCGAAATTCTCAGCTAGGATTGTTTTGGCAGCCCTTTTTACAAACATGGAAATGGAAGCAGGGAGAGCATTAATGTATACTTCGATTTGAAATTGCTGAGTGGGATTAGCTTTGGGTTGAAATTTGTTTAGGATAGTGATGAATCATTGATTGAAGTATTTAACCTTCTCTTTTGAACTCATGGTGGTAGAAAAAAACTCATCCATCAAATATCATGTAGTGGTTTCTTCCACAAATTTGTCCAAAAAATCCTTTTGAAACTTTGTCCAACTAGTTAAGACCCTACTGGTAGGTTAAAATACCATGTAGAGGCTGAATTTTCAAAAGTATAAGGGAAAATATTTCATACTATGTCTTCATGTTGGACATTCATCAGTCAAATAGCTAGTATGAAATTCTTGATATGGTCTTCAGGAAATGTTGAGGTTTTAGGGACAAATTTAGGGAGTAACTTTTCTGGATGTCGAGGAAGGTTATGTACTCGTTCGGGGATTTCCAAAGCATATCTGGCCAACCAAGGTTGATTATTATGAGGTGGGTCTCCCCTTTCTCCATTATGGTCATTGTTATCCTCCATGTTGTATGACTATGAATCTGAGTGTTCCGAGTTAAACCCTTCCTTTTCAGATTCAAAATCATCAGGCTCAGAGAAGTTACCAGCTAGTGCTTCAGGCATTAGATTGAGGGGATGTTCAAACTCGGTGAGGGAGAAATCTATCAGGTCTTCTACTATGTGCACAAAACCTGGTCGGGGGTGTCAACCACTGGTCTACTTACTTGTTTTCTAGGAGGAAGTAACCAAGCGAAGGGTAGTTCTCCAATTTGTTGGGTGTAATCTCTTGTGACTATTTTGAACTCGTTCAACTCCTTGTGTGGAAGAGCATAAGGTATTTCAGGGAATAAATGTTGTTCCTCTTGTTGGGGTGAGTTACTCGTTTCAGGAGTACTCAGTGTATGTGGGTTGTCTTGGTAGTGACTAGCCATGCATGTGGGCTATTTTGAATCTGCAGGCTATGTGAAATATTATATCAGAAATATTGTTAGCCATTCATTCATCAATCCCTCCTTCTAGCAGTAGTTATGTTTAGGGGTCCTAAATCCCTTTAAATCAATGGCTGGAACCAAAACTGCTACCGAGGCCCAATTAGACTCTACAACATTTAATAGTGGAATGGATCTCCAGAATCATAGATCCGACTGTTGGTCACTATAATTGCTTAATTAATTTTAAACAACCAAGTGAGACATAAATTATCAACCCAGGGAAGTCTTTTGTTTCAAAGGTAGCTGCGCACTGTATATTCTCAATTCCAAAAGCACTTAGTGTTGTAGTAAAGAAATCATTCTATCTAAACTTGTTGAAATGAACTGAAGCTCTGAATTGTATCACAGGAAAGAGATCTCCCTATTGCAATTCTTTATAATTCAAATTAAGAATCCTGGATTAAAGATATCTCTCTATTGCAATTCTTTATAATTCAAATTAAGAACTCGGATTACATTTTAAATAACATTGCAAATGAGTAAGAACAACTATCTTGTAATCGAGAACATGACCCTTACTCAAACAGACCTCGCATTCAACACTCTTTCATGAAAGCAATAATGCGTAAAACAATGCTTTCCCATTCAATGAACAGCACTTTGTCCTCTTCCGCCTAAGTAGAACCTTAGTCTTTACTTCGCTTATGTTTAGAAC
Source organism: Picea sitchensis (assembly GCA_010110895.2). Classification (NCBI taxonomy): domain Eukaryota; kingdom Viridiplantae; phylum Streptophyta; class Pinopsida; order Pinales; family Pinaceae; genus Picea; species Picea sitchensis. The sequence goes on from SNQJ01S0019372.1 coordinate 313,645, forward strand.
ACTTGTGTGATTGAAGTCTATAGAGAACAAGGTAAAAGTTGATTCTTCTTTTCAAGTGTGGATCTCTAACCCAGCTCGATTAACACGAAAATGCATGCTGAGTAGGATGTTTTGGTTCCTTCCTTCTATAGATCTTTTAATCCACTCTAATTAACACACTTCGCGTAGGTGAAAGCACCCATGTATTATCAAGGTGTTAAAAATTCCTTCCTGGCTCCAGTGTGGACACTTAACCAAGTCTGCCAGCAATACCCTGTGGGTAAAAGGTTCGGTTAGACGAGGTGTTGCGCCCCTTCGGTCGAAAGGTGGACTTTAAATCCAAATTGGCTAATAATTTGGTGTGGATAAAAGTTGAGTTCTACGTAAGGTATTGTAACCTTCCGCCGAAAGTGTGGACTTTTAACCAAATTCTCGCTAACACAACCGCAGTGGGAAAGAGATCCATCAAGTCAAGATGGCTAGATCTTCGTCTCGAAAGCAGGAACCTTTTATCCGACCCTTTGTCTAACAAGACCGAAATAATAATGAACTCTGAGGGTCTCGAGTTTTAATCCCTTCCGTCAGGTGAATCTTTAATCAAACCTCTCATAACATAGAATCACCAATAATGTGATCATTGATAAAAAGAATTACAATTCCATTCAATAACTAAGACAGAAATAAAGAGTGTTTCAAGACGAAAACTATAAAACAAGAGCCAAGAATTGGATACCAAACAAAATATAAACAGAAATTAAACAATCACACTTCTATCCAGGGATGAATCTTGGTGAAGAAGGTATTCTACCTTCACAAGACTCGAATCCGGAAAATCTTAGAGACGATTTATCAAAGCGGTCTTCTATTCATCCGTTGAAATACCATGTTACAAATTGAGAGATTAAACACGTCCCGCTGCTCTCAAGTTCTCAAGTACATAAAAAGATTGATTCCTTCGAATGGTGATTTCCTTGAATTTAGCAAACCTAATCGATACAATCATTGCAGGCAGATCTGGATCCTACACTAAAACGGATCTTCTTTCTAAATCAAAGATATGTTCCATTTCATGCAACCAAATGTTAATAAGGTATCGGACGAATCATCATTGCTATACCGGTGTAACGACCTTCACATAGTCGCTAATGATGTTTTAGTAACGCAATTTATGTCCCTGCGGTCGGTTTGATCGCCAGTCGTCAGACTCGTATTTCAAGATCGCATATTTCCTATGTCTCAGATTCACTCGAATCGAAAATTACCAGAGCCAAAGATTCCGTGATGAACCGTAACCGCTTTGTTTCTGTGATATGCATCCTTGGTCTGCAGGTAAGCACTTCCCGTGTTTCAAAGATCGCCGGTGGTTTTGGGCGCCTGTATTTCAACATCTATTCAAATACTATTCCCGCAGTCATGGACACTTCTGCACTTAATCAATGGTTAGGTTCAAAAGTAATGTAAAGTATTATGCAAAACGGATTAAGCATAAAGTAATGAGAAAGGACGTTGTATACCTTGGAATGATTAGGTGAAATGATAATATGAGTCTAAATATAGGTGATGAAGGGTATAACAATGGCAAAAAGTATGAGCAAAAAGGTACAATGTGTGGTCCCAACACCGACCAAATAATCGATGGGATTTACGTAGTGATTTATAGGATATCTGCTTGTGAAAGTTCCTCCCTCGGTTTAAACGTTCTCTTTTGTATTTTATTTTATTAGGTGGGTTTGCTAAAATATGCGTGCTGGTATAAGCTAGCTGGGTAAAAGGGGAAATCTTAACTACTGAAGAAGGTTGAGATTTATATAACCCTCGTGATCAACCATGTAGACGAAGATTTTCATACCTGTGAAACACCTAGTACTAATACATCAACTTGTTGGTATTTCAATTATTGACTGAGATAAAATTATCGAAAGAAAACATACATGCAATAAAATGATGGAAAGAAAAATATTTTCCTTAGGTATAACCATTAATCACATATTAATACAACGATTTTCTTTCCATGATTAGAGACAAGAACTATAAAAATATTGAATCAACTAACTTATCAATAGATTCATAAAATCTTACTCATTACAATATCCATTCATGAGATAAAGTCAGAAGTAATTCCTCCTTAGATCCAATCACACATGCCTTTGATGTAAAACATCAATTTGTCTCTGGTCCTAAATAAGACTTCTCAATTAAGGTAGTTCCAAAATAGTTATTTACAATTGAAAAAATAAGGGTCTTTACCAAAACCATCGACCTCTTCTAAAATATCGATCCCCTTATTTATAAAAAATCATTAATTGAAAATAACTATCAAAAGTGAAAGATAAGTAAAACAAAACATCACCACATGGCGCTTCCATCTCTCTGTCTTCTAAGAGTCATCAAATGGTTTCACTGAAGTTGATGAATCTTCTCATACTCTGACCATTTGACAAAGAGTTCCTCTCATGTGTTGGCATACGGGAATCTGTGTTGGTCCATCGAGGATGAAAGGATCTCCTTTACTTCTACTGCCCATGCCAGATACTTGACTAGTTTGACACTTAACTGTTGTAATATTGTTTGAGCCTTGATCGAGTGATCCATGAACTATTGTACTTGTACTAGTTCCATGTTCCCCACCTTTTCTATATCTACAGTCCACGCCGAGTCTTGTTTTGCATGTTAATGACTATGTCATGCAAGTCGATAAATTCCTCGGGTGAGCCAAATTCTAGGAGACTGATGTCTTTCATATCCTGATTAATATTGACCCAACTTCTTTCACTATCGACCCATTTCTATTGAATCTCTCATCGAGGTTCTTGGGCCATTTTCACCCAATATTTGGCTTCTTTTCTTATCTGATCTATGTTGTTGTCCCTCATCACCTGAATGTCATGCTCTTCGTCGTCTTGGCCCTTTTGAACCATGCTGATGTAATCAACTCTTTCCACTAATTGGTGGCCCTTCTCGTACCATATTTTCACATATTTGTAGGTCGGTAGTGCCATCAGAGTGTTTTCTTGGAATTCAACTATCCCTACAGTAAAAAGTTATCGTTCATTCGTGAATTTATTGTAGGCATATTGGAATTCACTTATTAAAAAGACCATGGCTTATGTAGAGTCCTGATAGTATTTCTCCAAATGGCGTAGATTCTCTAGCTCCTTCAGCACAGTGGACAACTCCTCTTCATATTTCCTTTCTCTATCGAGGGTGGCATCTGTGATCACCATCCCTACGCCAATAAGCTCAGACGTCTTGGCATGCTCCGTGCTGATCAATTTCTCCTCTGTGGTGATAAGGATCAAAATGTCCAATGTAAGCCTCATTTTCTTAGTGGTTCTCTTCATGATGAATTTCCCTTTTCAGTCGTAGACGATTTCTTATATGTCGGTGACCTCATCAATTAGTTTGGGGATTTATTGTTCTCCCCAAGTTAGAGTGTTTCCTAGGCTCTCGACTATGTGTATCTATTCAAGGTTGGGTTCCTGAACCTCTTCTAGCTGCTTCAATGGCTCATCCTCTGGTCATTGTTCATGGGTTGTTAATTTACTGCCCAAAATTGAGGAATCAGGGGCAGGTTCGACACTTACTTGATAATCGTCTGTTGAAATGTTGATTTCCTATCATGGGATTTCTTCTTCCTGTCCTCTTGATCCTATCTCATCCCTTGAGTTTTCAATTGTATTTGATGGTATGTCGAGTGGCTTAGCGTCCAAATCACTTTATACCTCATGCTCATTCTGTAGATGGCTCTGAATTGAAGCATCGAGACCCAGGGTGGACGCTCTCTCAGGTTTTTTTGTCCTCTATAATTTAGGGATGATTTTAGGGGCTAAGCTTCGCTCATGGGCTAATTTTCCATGGTTTTTGCAAAAATGAGATTTGCTATTTTAAAAATGATTCACCCAAATTCTATAGGATAAATTTATTTTACCTTAAAAATACCAAAATTTTATAAAAACTATATAAAATTCTTATAAATTTGAATATTTTTACAAAAATATTGCCAATCATTTATAGTTGGCATATGAAGGATAAGTAATATTCACCAAGGTTTCTACATTTAAAATAAATTTCCATCCTTAAAATCATCCCTGCTATAATTTGTACCAAAGTGACCAGGTACATCTCTGAACTCTCCTCATCATCATAGATGGTTATTAAATCTAACAAGGGGTTTCTTATACTTTTTCTCCCTAATGTCCTCTCTATCTTAGGCCGATCCAAAATTTCCCCTAACGATCTCACCTGTGATGGTGGGGCTTGAGGTTTTTCTGACTCGGTAGTTTCTTTGAGCCGTATCGGCTCTGGGCCACTTGGTTCTCCTCGGATTTTGATAGGGTCATCAACGAGGATCCTTGTCATCTCTATCAGATCATGGTCATTTTGAAACTGATCAATGATCCTCTGCGCCCCTTATAACAAGAGTAATCCCCTTCTTTGTGCCTCTGTTATCTCTGTCTCTCTAATTTATTCCATGTCTCTAAGGGCCGCTTGAGATGACTACTCTATTGTTTCCACTTGTTCATCCATGCTCATGGATTTGAACCTAGTCATGTTTGGATTGGTCATTCTATGCACCACCTCATCCCAGTCTCGGGTGCACTCTATGAAAATCTCATCCTCAAACTTATCATGAGTGTATGGACAACAAGACAATACCTGTGAAATATGTTGGAGGACCAGGCCTTTAGGATCATTCTTGCGGAATCGGCCTATCGGGAACCTGAATTCAAGTTGGCTTAGCCCTTCTAGTTTTTCTTGAGAAGTATCTTTCACCATATAAAACCCTATATGAAAACCGTAGGGTATGAAAGCTCGTTTCTTGTCTTTGACCAATGTGGCCTTATAGCCCTATAGGATGGTCTAATTAAATATTTCTCCCACAACGAGCTCTTCTGGGACATGAGTGGGTAGGATATGTGGTTCTCCAATGGCCTCGAACACCCTAGTGTATGTTGAGAATTCATCTAAATACCAATGGCCTACCTTTGCTATCATTTTCTTGACTTCCATAGATAGTCTTGGGCATTCCTTCTTAAAAATATTAAAATGAATGCGGGCGATGAATGATGAAGTAGACATGGAATGGGAGCTCTGCAACATGCCATCTTAGATTCATACCAACGAATATGTTCCTTGCATATATGACATCGAGATGATACAAGGCCATGTAGAAAGTAGGTGCCTCCCCTTCCTTCGATGTCGTGGCCTGATGTAAAAAAATTCTTAATTGATTTGAAATTATCGCTCCCTAGTTGAAGATTCTCCCATCGATCACCACTGTGTACACCAACGGCATACATTCTTCTAAAAACTTGGAGCAGTCATTTTCTCCATATAACCGACAGATGAGAGCCATAAAATAGATGTATGGCTCCCTTAGGTTGATTGTTCCATACCAACCATTGCTCTATTTAGTGAACTTTTTTTCTTCCTTTCACCATGAGGCCATTAACTGATTGGTGTCATGGAATTCATAGAACTTCACCACGAAGTCCGTGTTGATCCGCTCCTCTAGGTCCCTGATATTGTAGTACTTATGGACTTATTTCGGGAGGAAAACTATGACACATCTTCCATTCTCATCGTTGATCAAAAAATTATTCTTGTTTGTATGGTCGATGAGCCATTTTAGAACCTCTATGTAGGGGAAAACTAGGGTTATGCTTGCCACCATGTGTAGATACGATCGTCATATGTTCGGGGATACCTGCTCATTGAGCGCCCTCACGTCTAGGTCATTGTGTGGGATATATTTTAGGTATTCTTATTAGCTAATTCTATTAAAGAGGCCCCCCCACTCTGGGATTGTAACTTTGGATCCAGTGCTCGCTTCGGTATCACCGAAGGCTGGGGGCTGGGAAAAATATTTCTTTGTTGATGTTTTGATGACAGGCTCTGCCCTGGGAGCGTACTTAAACTTCCTCCCAGCCCCCAGAGAAGAACCTTCGCCTATTTCATCTTCCTTTATCTTGGGTGCCCTCGGCGAGCGTCTGGTGTTAGGTTTTCTTGGCGACATATTTCCTACATATAGAGCATAGTTTAGAGACTGTGCAAGAAAATTGGATGTGAATATAAATTACAGTTAACGAATTGAAAAACTTGAACACATACCTATGTATCTTGTTAAACCTAGTTTTGATAATCATAGGGTCAATATAGTCTTGAGACGCTCTCTTTTCTCCTTCGGATGCTCTAGATTTCAACTTGTGCGTAGAATGAATTGGTTAAAAAAATCATTCTAGAAATTTAAATAAGAATGAACTTACCTTGTCGCATCATCCATTCAATTCGGGTTATGAGTGTAGTTTCATTAAATTTGTCGTCAGATATTCAAAGATTTCTAAACTTAAATTCATCGTAGGTTGATGGCGCTGGTGCGGGTGGTAATGTGGTCTATCGATGATTTCAAATTGTTTTTGTCTAATCGACACATGCGGTAGCAAAAAATGTGGGATTGGGCATTTAACGGATCTGTTAAATTTCCAAATCTGATCATATCTTATGCCACAAACATACCATCATTTCACTAGTATAGTTGGTGGATTGAGGGTCGGGATTGTGCTTCAAACATTTTTATTGATATCGCCTTGCAAAAGATATGACACCAATCGGTCTTTCCGTATGGAGATGACATGGAGAAGTTGACTCGGAGGGATGACTGGGACCTAGGGAACCCTAAAATGACTCGAGATGAAACTAGGTTGTACAAACTCCCTTACGTGGTAAATACACGTGGCACTCGAGATCGACGACATTTTCTCTTGTTAATCAAAATCAGGGCTTTCTTTAAGCTATACATTCTAAAACCCCAATCCTATCTTACCGATGCCAAAAAGTGTCAAGGATTGGTGATTGGTGATAAACTTACCTAAGTTCTCTTGGATCAACTCTCTCGAAAAAGTCATGATGTCGAAAATGCATCGGGGATCAACGATCGATGATAATTTTATCGCGGTCAAAACGATTGTTGTAACTTTCTTGGATTTCTTTGATCCCGATAAAGTGCATCGGGCATCGGCTAATGAAGATTTCTTTACGTCCTCTTTTAACATCTGTCCTTCTCGTATTTTGTTGATGTCGAAGGGGATCGAATATCTTTTGAACCTTTTATGCGAATAACTTACGCAAACTAGATCCACCTTCTGTCGATGCCGATGAGGACCGACACTTGATGACTGTTGTTTTGTGTGGTTCCTTTAATTGCTTAAATTTTTCCCAACACCGAACCTGAGTGCGTTAGGTGCAATTTTCAACTGTCAATTCTTAATTTGGGTGTGAAGGTATTTTTAGACATGAGGTTTCATAACTTTAAACAAACCTAACTAGGTGATAAGAGACATGAAAAGAAAACAAAGACAAACCATTTCCCATAGTGAAATCGAGTCAGACAGTGAAGAAAACAAGTGGTACCCAAAAAGTGACAAAATTTGATAAGGCTTTTAGGGTGTGTTGAGTTCCCAACACACACCAATGTCCTTCATAAGGTTTTTCCATGAACATGGAAATAATCCCAACTACAAATTAAATATCTTGTCTAGTAGTATTAAGGTAGATAAGACTCCCCACAAGATGGCTATATTTAGTTTCATCCTCAAATTCATTCCCTTATATTGATGCTAGATTCAAATTTTGTTCCATTTGAGGAGAGAGAGGATTACAATAAGCCATGCGAAATTTGTTCAAAAATTCTCCAATGTACTTCTTTTAGGAAATGAATATATGCTTTGGATTCTGAGTTACTTCAATACCCAAGTAGTGGTGAACATATCCCATTTATGCATATCAAACGCCTTCTTCAATTCTTTATTTATGGATGCAATATATTCTTCATTGTTCCCTATTATAGAAACATAATCTACGTACACTACAAAATATACAACAATTTTTCCAAATTTCTTGAAAAACAAAGTTATATCATCAAGTTAAAATGTTTGAAATTTATCTTCAAAGTCTGCTCAGTTAAATTTTCATACCATGTGCGAAGTGCTTGCTTTAGTCCATACAAATACTTGATGATATTTCATGCCTTATGTTCTTGACCCATCACAACAAATCCTTCTAGTTGAGAAATGCAAAAATTATCCTTCAAGTCTTTATTCATGAAGGTTGTCTTCACATCCATGTGATGAATATTCCATTTATTTTGTGCTACGAAAGCCAACAATGCACAATGGTATCCTTTTTTTCTATAGGGAAAAATTCCCCTGATAGTATATTCCTTGAGGTGCCTCACTAAAGGAATGAAACCATACCACATTTCATAAGGAGTATTGTTCCAAGATCATTAGATGGACTCTAGTTCTCACATACACTACACATAGAATTGCATCATCCTAGAAGATTAATTTCACATTCTTGAAAAATAACATTAGATGTATCATAATCAAGAGTGTACTTTTTGTTATTTCTGCTACCCCATTTTTTTTAGGATTGTATCGAACAATGGTTTGATGCTTGATCCCATGTTGGTGAAGGTATATTTCAAACTCATTTGAATTCAATTCCCTTCCTTTATCAATATGAAGAGTGTCAATATGAGATTGTGGTTCATTTTCAATCCAGAGATGAAAATTTTTAAAAATTTCAAATGATTTAGATTTGTGTTTCAACAAATAAACCTAACACATCATAGTGTAGTCATCCTCCCATCATATCATGGTATCCATATTGTTGGAAGACATTCTTATTTCAAATTTTGCATCAAACGGGTGAATGAAATGACCTTTTTTATGAATGTGCACAAGACACAACAAGTTCCTCCACAACTCAAGAAGATAAAGAACATTATGAAAAATAAAATATAAGAATCAAATAAAATTTATCCTTATGGTGACAATATTGTAGGCTTGAGATTGGATCCATATACAAATATTGTTGTGTTGGGTAAGTGATTTTAGCAGGTTTTATGTACATGGTTTTCTCCAATGGTTTTCTAATTCTAGTTAAGGAATTAGGGTTGTTGACTAATCCGGGTCGATGCATTAGGGGTTTTGGATGCTGAGGGATCCATTATATATTTTAATGTAAATAATGAAGAGGATGATGAATATAAGATTATAGGTGAGGATTTAAAGAGGTTGATTTTTTTTCTGGTTTTGGTTTCTAGGGTAAAATCTTTGTGTAATGTGTGTGTGTGTGCCATTGTATCTTTTCCATTTTTGTTATGAATTTATTTGTAGTAATTAATTTTACAATTTAAAAATATACATTTGGTATTAGAGAATTTATTTTCTTCAAGGGGACACCTTTGTGGTCAATTTTTTTTCTCAGGTATGTGATAAACCTTCTTATAGTAGGAGCTTTGTGGTATCGATTCTTGCAGTGAGAAGAAACAGTGAGTAGTTCAAATATAGAGATCACAAAATTTAATGAGAAACGTTTTGAGTTGTGGAAGCTCAATATTGAATATTTTTAGATGGACTAAGGTCAATAGATCATTTTGGATCTAGGTATTGCACCTACCAGAATGTCAACATAAGACTGGGAAGAGTTGGAATACAAGGAAAATATCACAATTCATTTTTGTCTCTCAGATTCAGTATTATTGAATGTGTTATGGGAAGCTACAACAAATGCATTATGGGATAAGTTAGGGACTCTATATCAATCTAATTACTTGGTTAACAAAATCTTCCTACAGAATAAGTTGTACAACCTGAAGATGAAAGATGGAGACTCAGTGATAGAGCATCTGAATGCCTTCAATAATATGTTAGGTTAGCTATTATTTATTGATATTAAGATTTCTGATGAATATAAGTGTATCGGTTTATTTTTCTCTTTACCAGACTTGTGGGATAGTTTGGTTGTATCCATAGGTAGTAAAACAACTAATTTAAGCTTTGATGATGTGTCCTCATCCTTGTTGTTGGAGGCAATGAGGCAGAAGAACATGGAAGGACATATAACTGATTTCTTATTTGTAAGATGACACTCCTAGGAAAGAAATAGATCTAATTCCTCAAGTGGGAGATCAAAATCTAGGGGAATATCTAAATATTCCAGAATTTTTTTAAAGGTATGTTGGAGATGTGGAAAAGAAGGGAACTACAAGAAACAATGTAGATTGAAAAGTGTTAAGAGAGGGAAGGGATTTGATGACACTCCTTCTACATAAGAAAAAACCTTCACAAATGAAGGAGGGGATGTGTACTTGAATTCTTCAAGTACACATGTAGATAACGAGGTATGTTTAGTTGAATTAGGTGCATATTTCATATGACTCCTCACAAGTAATAGTTTTGTGATTATGAAAGGTATGATGGAGGTGATGTTTTCCTAGGTGATGATTTAAAAACCAAAATCATAGGAAAAGGAAAAGTAAAGTTGAATATCATGGATGGAAGGATTAAAACACCCCTTGGGATTGTACACATCCGATTAGTGGCCAAAAAATTGAGTTTTGTAAGAAAAATGGATGATGCAGGGGTAAAAATAATGTTTGAGAAAGAAACCTACAAGATAGTTTGAGGGGGCACTTATGTTTCTTAAGGGATTTTGGATTAGAAATTTGTACAATATGTTGGGAAGTACTATTAGTGATGGGTGCAATAGTTCTTTTTTTCCTAATATTGGAGATGAATAAGAAAACATTCCTACATTCACTGTAGAAAAGACTACGTCGTGGCACCAAATACTAGGGAATATTAGAGAGAAGGGCCTTCAAGTACTACATGGTAAAGGTATGGATAATTTCTCCCCGTATTTTGATTTCTGTGAAAATTGATTATATGGAAAGAATAATCGTGTAAGATTCTCCTTTTGTGTTATGAGGGTAATTAATATTTTACAATTGGTGCACAGTGATGTGTTTGGACCTATGTCAGTTCCATCACCGATTAAATTTATATACTACGTCTAATTTATAGATGACTTCTCAATGACTACATGGATTTATTTTCTCAAGAAGAAAAAATGAAGTCTTTGAAAGATGCAATGAGTTTAAGGCTCTTTTGGAGAATCTAAAATAGAAGATAATTAAGGTGTTCATGACTAATAATGGTGGAGAATTATGCGGAAATTAATTCAAATAATTATGTAATAAGCATGGTATAAAAAGGTAGAATACTTTTCTATACACACCTTAGCAAAATAGAGTTGCAGAAAGGATGCAAAGGATGTTGATGGAAAAATCATGGAGCATGTTCAGTGGTGCTAGGTGAGCATAGGAATTATAGGAAAAGGAAGTGGCAATGACATGTTACCTGGTCAATCGATCACCCCCATCAATTCTAGATGAAAAGGATCCACATAAGGTATGGATTGGTAATAAACCCTCTCTTACACATCTCAAGGTATTTGGTTATGATGTTTATGTTCACATTCCAAAGGAAAACAATAGTAAGATGGATAAAAAGGATGAAAATGTATATTTATTAGGTATAAAGATGGTTTGAAAGATTATAATCTTAGGAATCTAGAAAATAAGAAGGTAGTGTATAGTTGACACATGGTATTTAGAGAAATAAAAGATATTTTCAAATAGTAAGTCCTATCAAGGGAGGAAGAAACAAAGAAAATAGATTTTGAATTGAAGGATAATAAATCAGAATCTACAGAAGAATAAGAATAATAAGAACAAGAGACTCATACTCTAGTATTGAGAATATTAGTTTGGGAAATAAGAAAACATGAAAGTTTTACTCCACCTAATTTCCATTAAATTTTTTCTTTGCTTATTACTGATAATGATCCTAGAACTGTTAGGGAGGGAGTGGATTCATAGGATGGAAAAATCTAGAAAACGTCCACTATGGAAGAAATGGAAGCCTTGGATAAGAATGAGGCTTGGGATATAGTGGAGTTGTTGACTGAAATAAATCCCATTGGTAGAAAATGGGTATTTAAGAAGAAGTTGAATGTAAAAGGAAAAGTGGAGAAATACA
>SNQJ01S0019372.1:325558-344790 GCA_010110895.2 Picea sitchensis
CCAAGTAGAGGGAATTGACTTTGGTTAAAATTTTTATCTTGTTTCCAAGTCAACCTCCATTATATATATTTTATCTATTGTTGTTGCTTTTTATTTTGAAGTAGAATAAATGGATGTGAAGAAAAAATTCCTACATGGGGATATGGAAGAATAAATTTACATGAAGCAACTAGAAGGATTTGAAATGAAAGGAAAAAAAGAGTTGGTATGCATGCTAGAAGAGTCCTTGTATGGGTTAAATAAATCATCAAGGATGTGGTACAAAATGTTTTATACTTGTATGCTGGAACTTGGCTTCACAAGGAGAAAAGATGATCATTGCGTCAAATTATTTGGTGATCACATTATTTATTTCTTGTTGCATGTGGATGATATGTTACTATTAGGAAATGATGAGGAGATTATCAAATATGTGAAAACTCAGTTGTCCTCTTAATTTTATATGAAGGATCTTGGTGCCGCAAATTTAATTTTGGGCATGGAAATTAAAAGAGATTATGAAAAGAGGAAACTATGGTTAAATCAGAGGAAATATGTCGATACAATATTGAAGAGGTTTAATATGCATGAATGTAAACTAGTCAGGGTTCCTATTCCTGTAGGTGTAAAGTTATGTCAGATTCCTAATACATAATAAGAGGAAGAGGATAAGTCTCATGTTCTATATGCTAGTGTAGTTAGTGGTTTGATGTATGCAATGGTCTATACTAGACCACACATTGTACATGCATTGGGAGTTTTGAGAAGGTATATGTTAAAACTAGGGAAAGGGCATGATCCAGATGGATCTTTGTGGCCATCCACCTTTTCAACTGAATCACCATTTTGAGCCTGGGGTTTTGATAAACCATGATATTTACCCTTTTGATGGGGAATGGAATGTAATGTCACCTTCATTTGTTAATTAAAAACATCATGCAATGATTTCCTAGTGGTCTTATGCACATGCCTACAACATAGCGTTAATGCATCAATTCCCATTAGAACTCCACAGTTAAGCACGCTCAGGCTAGAATAGTACTGGGATGGGTAACCGCTCGAGAAGTCCTAGTGTCTTACATTCCTATGGGATTTTATAAACTTAGTCCAATTTATCCCACATGCATCATGGGAAATTTTCTCCTCTCACTCTCTCATATATAATTGAGGTGAATGATTCCCTTTAAGAATGTAATGGAGTGTGATGTAAATCTTGTTGTGAATGAATCATAGCCAATGTCTATTTCTTTTCAGAGATAGGCTACCTGATTTTTCCATTTTGTGTTCTACAATTTTTTTCTCTCTTTTTCATTAATAGAAGTTGGTTTTCACTATATTTATCTGTTCTCCGCATTATCTCTATGTATTTCCTTGTTATATATTGATTATTTTTTTGTATTCATGTCATTCTCAAAATAATATGGATTAGTGGTATCAAAGCATGTTGCTCCTTGTCATTTCTTAGAGAAGGTCCTCAACGAGGTCAAGGTATAGAAAGTTGGGTCTCGAGCTATTTTCTCTTGAGGAAAACTCTCTTTCCATCCCAAGCGACCTCCCATGGTGGAAGAAAAGAGACATTCTAAAGAAAGAGATCCTTTCAAGATGTTGCTCGAGGAATCCCTCATGTGAAAGACGAACGATATGATGGACAACTTTGCTCAGATCCTTCAAAGACTACCAATGGTCATGGCTGAGGAATCTTTGACAAGAAGCCATTTCACAAGTGAGACACCCTTAAAGGCACAAGTCAATTTTGATATCCCTTTATTTGAAGGCCAAATATGTGTAGATGGTCTAGAAAAATGGTTGAATCTTCTAGAAGGTTATTACTCTATCCAAAAAAAAATTGACAGTGAAAAGATCACCTTCACACTCCTTAAATCCCTTCCCCATGTCAGAGCTTGGTGGGAAGGTTACTGGGAGAGGTACACCGTGGATGAATCTACACTAATTGGGAGACAACCCACTTGGACAACCTTTGTAGATTCCCTAAAGGAGGAGTTCTACCTTGTCGAAAACTATGATGACCAATACATGAGATGGAAAACTTTGCGTCAGAAAAGAGACCAGACGGTGTTGGAGTATACCAACATATTTCATACCTTGTACTCAAATTTGGGTATCAAAGACTTCTAGCCACGCCTCATTTTGAGGTACTATAGTGGTATACATAGGTACATCCAAATAGAGATGGATTTCTTGGACATCTCCTCACTGGGAGCTTCTTATCGATACACAGTCAAATTTGAGCAGAAATTCAAGCAACTAAGTAAGTGGGAGAAGCATGTCAAAGGAAACTCTAACTCACATAATGAAGGACAAAGAAAGTAAAGCCAACCTCAAGAGATCCAGTCCAATATGTAGGCAAATACGAGTAACGGGAAGTCTAAGAAAGACACTAGAAAGTGGTTTGAGTTCCACAACAACCCTTGGCACAACACTGATGAATGTCGCTCAATGCATTCATTGGTGGCCGAGCTCAAAGACAAAGAGATAAACCCCGACTTGGATCTTGATTCAGAAAATAATAAAAGGAAACATCATTTATGAAGAACCCACTACTATTGTCACAACTCTAACAATCCAACCAGAAGAGGATCCTGAGGAGGGGGGGCGACTCTTCCATTCACATATGTGGGTCAAGAGGACCCCACTGAATTTTATTGTTGATAGCGAAAGCCAAAAGAAAATCATTTCAGATTAGGTTGTAAAGAAGTTGGATTTATCAACAACACCACACCTACATCCATACAACATCGGGTGGCTTTTCCAGGGTCAAGATCTTCATGTCAACCAACAATGTCTCCTATCCTACAACATCAAGCTCTTCAAGGATGAGGTATTGTGTGATGTTTCCCCACTATAATTTTGTGATGTTCTATTATGCCATCCATATATGTGGAGGATTCATGATGTTTATTTGTCTCGACCCTGTAGCATCATTGTTACTCTGGGGGGTTAGCTATATAAGATACCAGAGGTAGTTCCAACTATTGTCCCACCAAAACAATGCCACAGTTAATCTCTCACAATGCAAAGTTTAGCCTCTTCAAAATCCTATCAGAAGGTGAAAATAAGGAAATAGAAACCATTGCACCCTCATCCCAAGATCTTTCTATCGATCAAAAGTAGATCGAAAATATTGTAGAAGAGTACCAAGATATTCTTGATGCACCTATGGGGGTGCCTCCACACTGCCTAGTTAAGCAAGGTTATAACACAACCCTTCATACTCTTCATCATGCATCTTCATCGATAGAGACCTACCACACTCAGGTATATCATGTAGTTAGATTGGTTGAATGGATCCAACACCTCCAACAACAGGTTCATGACAGCCTTCAACAAGCTAAGCATGATAAGTTCTTCAACAAGGAAAGCAATGCACCAAGATTTAGATTTAGCAGAAGTCTCCCCGTCTCCCAAGGGTACTTGACGCAATGGGGACCATTTATTCCTAAGGGGGGAGGAATGATCCAAATGGATCTCGGTGGCCATCCACCTTGTCCATTGAATCACCATTTTGAGCCTATGGTTTTGATAAACCATTATATTTACCCTTTTGATGGGGAATGGAATGTAATGTCATCTTCATTTGTTAATTACAAACATCATGTAATGATTTCCTAGTGGTCTTATGTATGTGCCTACATCATAGCGTTAATGCATCGGATCCCATTATAACTCCACAGCAAGGGAGCTCATGCTAGAGTAGTATTGGGATGGATGACCACCCGAGAAGTCCTAGTGTTTTACATGCCTATGGAATTTTATAAACTTAGTCCAATTTATCCCACATGCATCATGAGAATGTTTCTCCTCTCACTCTCTCATATATAATTGAGGTGATGGATTCTCTTTAAGAATGCAATGGAGTGTGATGTGAAGCTTGTTTTGAATGAAATGTAGCCAACATATCTTTCTTTCCAGAGATAAGCTACCCCATTCTGCTAGTTTGTGTTCTACATTGTGTTTCTCTCTTGTTCATTAATAGAAGTTGGGTTTCACTATATTTCTTTGTTATCCATAGTATCTATGTGTATTTACTTGT
Organism: Picea sitchensis; assembly: GCA_010110895.2. Lineage (NCBI taxonomy): Eukaryota > Viridiplantae > Streptophyta > Pinopsida > Pinales > Pinaceae > Picea > Picea sitchensis. Next base: position 329,589 of record SNQJ01S0019372.1, read on the forward strand.
TATACATCATTTATATTTTTGTCTTCATGTCATTCTCAAAATAATCCAGATTAGGAAGAGGATATGTCTCATGTTTTATATGCTAGTGCAGTTAGGGGTTTCATGTATGCAATGGTCTGTACTAGACCATACATTGCATATGCAGTGGGATTTTTTAGTAGGTATATGTTAAAACTAGTGAAGGAGCATTAGAAAACAATAAAGAGGGTTTTCAGGTATTGACATGATACTAATAATTATGGATTGTGCTACCAAGGAAGGCTAGGATTAGACAAAGTGTTGGAAATACATGATTTTTCTGATGTGGATTGGTTGGAGATGGGGATCACAAAATATCTACAAGTAGGTATGTGTTTAACTTGTTTGGAAGAGAAATCCATTGGATGAGCAAAAGACGGTCTATAGTGGCACTCTCAACTACAAAACATGAAAACATGGTAGCCACTCATGCAAGAAATGAAGTAGTATGGTTATAGAGATTTTATTTGGGTATTGGGTTGGTACAAAAAGATGTAAGGATATATTTTGACAGTCAGAGTGAAATTTTCTTGGAAAAGAACCTAAATTATCACTGAAAGACAAAACATATTGATGTTCAACATCACTTTGTGAGAGACATTCTTGAAGACAAAAAGTTGTTGTGGATGAAGGTGGAAATTTTGAATAATGTTATAGATTCATTTAAAAAATATACGAGCATGGAGAATTTTTCTTAGTGTAGAGAAATAATGGGCATTATTGCCTTGAATTATTGACTATGTAATCTTGTGATCCCATGTATGCAAAGAAAACAACAAGTGGGAGATTATAGGGTATGTGTTATATTCTTTGCATGATCAAACCCACATGTTTCATTGCACCAATAGTACGGGGGTTCATAGGAGGGTGGAGTTTGATTTTCTAGGGGGTTTCAGAGGGAAAGAGTGATGCAGACCCCCTACCTCAGCAAGGTCCATTGACCTCCTGGTCTCTGGATCATTCTTCCTCTGAGCTGAAACAGATCTTCGAGCTCTTGTTGGAATCCCTTGAACAAATCCACAAGTCCCTTTTTCCTCTGGCACATGCCTTTAACAAAACCTATACACGCACCCATCTTCCAGCGCTCTTCTCTGTTCCAAACCAACACCTTCCGTGTTTTGGATTTTCAGGACTCCTACATGCGAGCTCCCTCAGGCTCCTTGCTCCTCCAACATCGGGTCGTCGAAACGCCGAAAACTACCCACGACCACAGTCCTCTTTCGGGATTTTGGAATTCGTGATTTCGTGATTTCAGATGCAGATGGTTCTTGGTACTTCAAGCTCCCGGACCCCGAAATGCTGAAATCTACCCGCGACCACGGTCTTCTCTTCAGGATTTCAGAATTCATGATTTTGTGATTCCGTGAGTCGAGACCCCCTGTCTCATGACTCTTTCACTTTCAAATCGCCCGTTGTCGAAATGCTGAAAAGGATTACGGCTCTGCGCTATTGGCTTTTCGTGATTTGGGAAACCGTGATGCCAACGTTCCCCCGATTCTCTGTCCTTCCAATACCGTGTTGTCGAAATCCAAAAATATATTGGCATTCATTCTTTTGGGGTTTCGCGATTCAGGGAATCACGATGTAAGGAATCCTCCTCTCCTCTATCTATCAACTTCTTGGTTCCCGAAATGCCAAAATATCTCTGCTAAGAGATCAATAGCCCAGTCCTCCTGGAACCGAAATCTTTCGGGCCTTTTCCCAAAATCTTGACCACTTTCCACGGTCCTCCTTGATCGACGACCATGATTGTTTCGGGCCTTTGCTAAATCCTCTCCTTTTCTTCTATGAGGGTTAAACCTCGTTCTCCTCTTTCCAAATCCGATGGCTATCAGTCCTTTACGTGGTATTTGATGGTCTAGATCTGATATTATGTGCACCTCCTATGTGTGCTCCTCCTGTGCACATATCTGTGATCCAATGAATCTCAAGCCACTGCGCTCCAGATCCAACAGATGGCACAATTTCGTGAACCGGGAGTCCACAATGCAGCGACTCCACAAATCCTTTGCTGCTCCAATCCCTGAACTCAGAAATGCAAAATTCAAACTTTGGGGTTTCGCGAACCGGGATTTCGCGATGCAAGCGACCCAAAAATATCTTGTCACTCCGGACTCCGAACTTCAAAATGCTGAAATGATGAAATCTCCTTTCTTCTATTGCTCTGTGTGCAAAGGCACTATTTCTCCTGAGCTTCGGGACTTAGAATAAGTCCATCCTTGCATAGGCCTTGTGCTACTGAGTACTTCACTAAAATCAAATCTGAAGTATTTCTTGTAAAGAAATGCTTCACTCCCTCTTGGCGTTCTTCGGCTCGATGCACACCTTGCAGAGCTTACAGAGTGTTCAACAACTCTGCCAGTGTCTCTCCTCGACACTTCTTCTCTTTGAACTTGAAATAGAGTCCTTCCTATGAAAACTTGCACATGCTCAATGGCCTCCTAGTAGAGATTTACAAAACCTTCAATAGTTTTGTTTCTTATATTTACCTTTCTTTGCACAGTTCCTTCTCCAGAGTATTCAGTAACTCTGAGGATTTCTTTGAGTCTGTGAATCCTCCTGGTGTGCACTCCTTGCACGTTCTTTGTGACTCTGCAGAGCTTAGATGCGCACTCCTTGCGCTGGCTACAGAACCTCCAATGTTCTATTGTGCACTCCTTGCACGGCCTAAAGAACCCAGACATAAACCACCACTCAATCAGATAGACAAATTCTATCTATCCCTGCAGATGAAAATCTAGCATACATCTACAACATTCCTTCATGAACATAAATACATGAACAACCATATGTAGGAAAAAAATATTTTCTATTAATCTGTATATCTATACAAATGTGTTTACAAAGGCTGGATTGTAACAAGTCTCATCTCTCTCTCAAGACCTCTCTGCTCTGGTCTCTCCTTATAATTCTCTATTCTACTCTATTTTTCTCTAGAGATTCTAATTACAAAAGAGGGCTCTCTCGCGCTTATCCTCCACCTCACCATATCTGATCTATCGCTATCACCGAGCGGCTCCTATGACTACATGACATAATGAATGTCACAGACCTGACTGATCTAGACTTGCTGCAGGCTACCAATTAAGGCAACCTCAACCACTTCCTGAATGGATGCGTGGTCTAGCATTAAAAGCCTTACAAAATTTATTGAAATTCAAATTTTGAAAAACGAGAGGGCTATGCCTCTCCCTTTCTCCATTAATGCGTGTTGGTTGGTTGGAACACTGCTGACATGGAGTGATTCTCCTGCATCATACTCCTCAGATAGAAAAATCATGAGCAACTTCTCATGAGCTCCTCTTCTCATGTGTTGAAATACACCTGGATCCCAAACTTCCCCTTGGAGCTGTCCATTTGCTCCTCTCCAGCTATGCTTTTGTTGCTTCTTCCTTGATGCTATTGCAGGCTCCCTTCTACTTAGCTTCTCATTGTTGACTGCTTCTGCTGATCTGATCATCATCCTTCTGATCTCCTCAATTATCTCATCCAGCTGCTTAATTGGTTGGATCTTTGTATGCAGTCTCCTCTGCTGCACTTTTGTCTTCTCAATGGGAAGATCTTCTCAATCTCCCATGCTATATTTATCTCTCTTTGTGGCACTAAGTGGCCACTCTGTTGTAGACTCCAGCTCTACAGTCTCCTCACTGAACTGTTGTTCATCCTCTTCCTATGGCAGTTTTGCTGCTGCCATTTCTCCTGCTGGCATACTTCCAAATTATTCTAGGTTCTCCTGGGGATGGTATGCTCCACTACCCTCTTCCCACTTAGCTTGTTGGATGTGCAGTCTTTTCACCATCACCCTATTTTCTAGGGCTTCCAATTGTTGATACAGATCTGCAAAGTTCGTGTTGTCTGTTTCTTCTTCTATTGTAGGCTCCAGTGATGTAGTTATCTTTGTTTCAACTTCCTGGCTAAAACTTTTGAGCCATTCTTTTGAATGCTCCTCCTTTTCTCCTTGGTCAAAAATCAGTGTCTGCTCCACTTCTTCCTCCATGACAATCTCTACTAGTTGTCTTTCTTCTTCTGCTGCATCTGCAATGCATTCTCTAGCCTCAATTGGGCTGCTTGGTAGGAATACTTCAATTCCCCCAATGATCAGAATTCTCTTCTGATTCTCTCCTGTTAGCACTCCTTGTTGATATGAACTCTCCCCTGAGTTCATGAGACTTTCAGACAGTCTCATCTCTTTCCCCTTGCCCACTTGGCAAATTGGGAATTTTCTACTATCCACCTAGTAGTCTATGAGACCAAATGGTCCCATCTCATTGCCCACCTGGAAATATGAACTTTCAGCACTGCTCCCCTGGCAGTATTCGATACCTTATGCTGATCTCTTCCCATTGCCCATCTGGAAACTCAAAAGTTCACTTCTGACCACCTGGCAGCTTATGAGATCAATCGATCCCATCTTCATCAACACTCCTTGCTGACCTAAACTCATCCCTGAGTCCATGAGACTTTCAGAGAGTCTCATCTTCTCTCCCTTGCCCACATGGAGATATGGGATTTTTTTCCTTCCCACCTAGCAGTTTATGAGATCTTCAGCTAATCTCATACCATTGACCTCCTGGCAATATGAATTTCCACTGCTGTCCTCCTGACAATCTATGAGATCCTCCAATGATCTCATTTCATTGCCCACCTGGAAATTGGAAAATTCATCTCTGCCCTCCTGACATTTTATGAGACCTGTAAATGATCTCTCTTCCTCATCACTGAGGGTTTCTCCAACTTCTGGCTCACAGATGTAAACCATCTCTGTGTCACTGATGTTTTCAGCATACCTCAGCCATATTTTTAATATCCTTTGTTGTCTTATGGCCAAAAACTCCTTAACTGGCCACTTCACCTTCTTTTTCATGGGCCATTCATACACCCAATGCGCTTTCGCCTGCTGTTGCATATTCACTGTCAATTGTTCCATTTTCTCTCTTATCTCAGCTAGTTCTTTGTCAATCTCTGCTTTACTCATCTGCTGGTGGTATCCTCTTCCACAATGCTCATGGCCTTCAGTAGCCATATCTACCTTTTGTTTTCCCTCCTGGAAAACTTATGGATCACTCTACGCCTGAGAGCACCTCCACATCCTCCTACTACTCACCTGGTTGTTTATTGACTATTGCACACCTTGCAACAATCATCAAAAAGCACTAACACCCTAATTCTTTCACCTGTTGTATACAGATGGATCTCTAGTTCTAGTTCCACTTGGTGTTACCAAAATTTCTCCTTTAACCCCTTTTTCTCTTTTGTCTGAAATCTACAAACAAAAATCTTCTCTGATACCACTTGATGCAGACCCCCTACCTTAGCAGGGTCCACTGACCTCTCGGTCTCTGGATCATTTTTCCTTTGAGCCGAAATAGCTCTTCAAGATCCTATTGGAACCCCTTGAACAAATCCATAGGTCCCTTTGTCCTCTGGCATAGGCCTTTGAGAAAATCTATGCACACACCCAACTTCCAGCGCTCTTCTCTGTTCTGAGCCAACACCTTCCGAGTTTCGGGTTTTCGGGACTCCTGCATGCGAGCTCCCTCAGGCTCCTTGCTCCTCCAACTCCCAGTTGTTGAAATGAAAAAAATTACCCATGACCATGGTCCGCTTTTGGGATTTTGGAATTTGCGATTTCGCAATTTCGGCTGCAGACGGTTCTTGGTCCTTCAACCTCTCAGACCCTGAAATGTCGAAATCTACCCACGACCATGGTCTTCTCTTCGATATTTCTGAATTCATGATTCTGTGAGTCAGGACCCCCTGTCTCACGACTCCTTCACTTTCAAATCCCTGGTTACTGAAATGCCGAAAAGGATTACGGCTCTGTGCTACCGGATTTTCATGATTCAGGAAACCATGATGCCAGCGTTCCCCTGATTGTCTGTCCTTCCAATACCCGATTGCCGAAATGTTGAAATATCTTGGCATTCATTCTTTCAGGGTTTCACGATTCAGGGAATCACGATGTAAGAAATCCTTCTGTCCTCTATCTATCAACTTCTCGGTTTGTGAAATGCCAAAATCTCTCTGCTGAGAGATCAACGACCCAGTCCTCCTGTAACCAAAATCTTTCGAGCCTTTTCCCAAAATCTTGACCACTTTCTATGGTCCTCCTTGATCGACGACCACGATCATTTTGGGCATTTGTCGAATCCTCTCCTTTACTTCTATGAGGGTTAAACCTCGTTCTCCTATTTCCGGATCCGATGGCTATCGGTCCTTTATGTGGTATTTGACGGTCCAAATCCGATATTCTGTGCACCTCCTATATGTGCTCCTCCTGTGCACGTATCCGTGATCCAACGGTTCTCGGGCCATTGCACTCCAGATCCAACAACTGGCGTGATTTCGTGAACCAGGAGTCCATGATGCAACGACTCCATAAATCCTTTGCCGCTCTAATCCCCAAACTATGAAATGTGAAATTCAGGCATGAGACTTCGGGGTTTCGCAAATCGGGAGTTCGCGATGCAAGCTACCCCAAAATCTCTTGTCACTCCGGACTCTGAACTCTGAAATGTCGAAATGATGAAATCTCCTTTCTTCTATTGCTCTGTACATAAAGGCACAGTTTCTCCTAATCTTCGGGACTTAGAATAAGTAAATCCTCGCACACTCCTTGTGCTACTGATTACTTTGCTAAGCTCAGATCTGAAGTATTTCTTGTAAATAAATGCTTCACGCCCTCCTGAAATTCTTCGGCTCGATTCACACCTTGCATAGCTTATAGAGTGTTCAACAACTTTGCCAGTGTCTCTCCTTGACACTTCTTCTCTCTGAACTCGAAATAGAGTCCCTCCTATGAAAACTTGCACATGCTCAATGCCCTCCTGGCAGAGCTTTACAGAACCTTCAGTAGTTTTGTTTCTTCTCTGTGCCTTTCTTTGCACAGTTCCTCCTCCAGAGTATTCAATAACTCTGAGGCTTCCTTTGATTCTGTGAATCCTCCTAGTGTGCACTCCTTGCACATTCTTTCTGACTCCGCAGAGCTCAGATGCACACTCCTTGCGCTGGCTATAGAACCTCTAGTGTTCTGTTGTGCACTCCTTGCATAGCCTAAATAACCTAGACAAAAACCACCACTCAATCAGATAGACAAATTATATCTATCCCTGCAGATGAAAATCTAGCATACATCTACAACATTCCTTCATGAAAATAAATACATGAACAACCATATGCAGGAAAAACTTATTTTCTATTAATATGTATATCTATACAAATGTGTTTACAAAGGTTGGACTGTAACAAGTCTCATCTCTCTCTCTAGACCTCTCTGCTCTAGTCTCTTCTCCTAATTCTCAATTCTACTCTATTTTCATCTAGAGATTCTAATTACAAAAGAGGGCTCTCTCGAGCCTATCCTCCACCTCACTGTCTCTGAGCTATCGCTATCACCAAGTGGCTCCTATGGCTACATGACATAATGAATGTCACAGACCTAACTGATTTGGACTTGCTGTAGGCTACCAATTAAAGAAACCTCAACCACTTCCTGAATGGATGCGTGGTCTGGCATTAAAAGCCTTACAAAATTTATTGAAATTCAAATTTTGAAAAATAAGAGGGTTGCGCCTCTCCCTTTCTCCATTAATGCATGCTGGTTGGCTGACACACTACTGACATGGAGTGATGCTCCTGCATCAAAGAGCCCTCAAAAACAAAATGGTGGTTTTTGCATCCACTTTTAGTGGTTTTTTAACACATGGTTTTTGTTAATCGTTTTGTAATTAGGGTTGTTGACTAATCTAGGTCAATGGATTAGGAGGTATGGATGCCGCGATATATATATATATATATATATATATATATTGTATTGTAAATAATGAAGAGGATGATGAATAAAATATTACATGTGCGACTCTAAATAGGTTGTTGGTTTTCTTGGTTTGGGTTTACATGGTAAAATATATGTGTAATGTGTGTGTGTGTGTGTGTACCCTTGTATCTTTTCTATTTTTATTAACAATCTATTTGCAATAATTAATTTTACAAGGATTAAATATACATATTGAACCATCTACATTTTCATTCAATTCTTCAAAGAAGTCTCTCCAAAAATTCATGTGGCAGGTTGTACCAGTATCAAGCAACTACGCATCTATCTATGAAGAAAATGAAGTTTAGAAAAAAAAATCATTTATGCCAATATTTCAATGAGCAATAAAAAATTGAATCAATTTAGGAGCTTAAACATTTCCTTCATTGTTTTCATGTTTGTCTTTGATCTTCTCCCATGGGATCCTACATGTCTTTTCCCCATGTTTTTCCTTTCCAGAATGGACACAATGAAGATAATATATTTCACTTTGATTATGTCTATCTTCCCTACTTATGAAATGCTTCTTTTCACATCCTTTATTATTACCTTTAGGAGGTTCACCAAAGGAAGTTTGTCCAAATCGTGAGCTGACAAATGTTGGAGTTGAAGAGGTTCCAAACACTAGAGTATAGGTGCCATACATTGAGGTGGAATAAACAAGTATTGAAGGAGTATATGGTATTTCACATTTCAATGTCTCAATAACCTCGAGATTAGATTCCATTTTTGTTGTTTTGTTAACTAAGCCTCTAATCTTTTGCTCCTCGTCGCCTTGAATAACTTCCATTTGAGCATGCATTCTATACAATTCATGTTGGGTATCAAGAAGATCCTCTCTTGTAGCTACATGTGTTGCAATGAACCTTTGATTATCTATTGTGAGCCTTTGTAACTCTTCATGTTGACCTACCATTATCCATTCTAGAATATCAATAGAGGGAAATTGTTGTAGAGCATGAGGACCTAAAAGATGACAAATAACTAGACTAAAATGGTTTGGAACCATGCTTGAGTGTCTTGCATGTGATTGTGGCATGTGTCCTCGACCAACGATTTATGTAAAGTTCAGGAACCCAAGTTCAAATCTTTGGGGTCAACAATTTTTGATAAAACAAAAATGAACTGAGTAGAGAAGAAAATATTTGAATAATGAGATGAAGAGTCATAGATATTAGGGTTATATCTTTATGTTCCATTCTCACATGTCCCTTTAGGGTCTTTATGCAATCACCCTTGTGGATGTCCCACCTGTAAAGGTTCTTGTTAGTGAAATTTGTGTAAATATAGTGGAAATTGGACAACCACGTGAAGTTGGAGATGAGGTGGACAAGCTACAACTGAGGGTTGGAAGAGAGAAAGGTATCGGTGCAAAGTTGTTTTGAATTCCCTATATTTTTTTTCAAAGGTGGTCATGTGAGGGTTCCTACTAGAGATCCCACTAAGTTCCTATACAATATACCACTAAGTTCAATTGATGGTATTCACTCAAAAAATAGGAGTCGAGATGCCAAGAATGAATCCACTAAGATTATGGAAACCCTATCAATCAACCGCTAATTGTAAGAGAAATTACCAAAATGCTCATCCACCAACCAAGGAATGCCAATGTTCTTATTTCAAACCAATATGCAAATGCCAATGCTGTTACTAGAATAGGTTTAGGGTTACGATTAGGTTCCAAGTAAATATGAGTGTGTAGGTGCTAACAAACATATGGAGGGCATGCAACTATTGTGGCCTTCTAATAGTGTAATTTTGTTGTGGATGCTTTGTAGAAAATTGTAGAATGTTTCAGTGATTTAGGTGTTTCACTGCCTTGATTAAATATTCTAGTAAAATGAAGAAAATGAGCATCGTTGCCATCATTGTTGTCATGTTGGATGACCTCTCACTACAAGGAAAACACCTTGTAGTGGAGGTTTTTAGTGTTACAATATTTGGACAAAATTTAAAAAAAAACTCTTCTACAACCTCAGTTATTCGTAGTGGAGGTTTTAGTAGAGGTTTTAAAGGATTTTCCCTATAACTAAAAAACATAGGAGGGGAAAAGTTTTAGAATATATTTTTTTGGTTCTTGTACTAGTAACATGCACAGATGTTTGTTTATGTAACACGCATCGATGCGTACACAAACCTAAAAAGAACAGGTTCTCATATAATTATTACTCATTGGTTCTATATGATTTTTTTATTTGCCACATTGGTACTCATATAAATATTACTCACCTAGTGGTTACTTTTTGTATTATGGAACAATGTTTCTCATATAATTTGTGTGCATCAGTGCCTATATTACCATGTGCACTAGAGGGAAGTGAAATTTTGAATATTTGAGGTGAGATGTCAGTGCCATTTGTTTTTACTAAGTTTCGATACATATATTATATGTCAAGCACTGGTGTTTATATTATATGTAAAGTACCAATGCGTATTTTAATCACGTGCATCATAATATTTTGAAATGATACATATAATCATACATGATGTCATTTAAAGTAGTGTTGTATTTACACAATTTTTAGTAGTGATGCTTCAATGTAATTAATAGGGATCAGTGCATATGACTCATAAAAATGAACCATTGTCTATTTTATGGCATGGACCAATTAGTGAGTTCAAAAGAATAAAATGCATTGATGTGTATATATTTTAATTAATTGTTTTTTTTACAAATTTTTAATTAATTATTTCAAAATCAAATGTATTTTATAAAACTATTTATTTTTATATTTATTTTTATTGTTTTTTTATATACTGATTGCAGTAATGTTCTATCTAATTGATTAAACCTTTTTTGCTTGTAAAAATGTTAATCATCTATATATTAATTAATCAACAATGTAATGTTTTACAATATTTGACAATGCAAAAAAATAAGAAACCTATTTTATTATATCTGAATAAGAGACCCCGTGTCACACAAAATCAAACAACATAAAGGTACACAATAAACAAAATGCAACCAATATGTAATTTTTACACTTATTGGTAACATGTCCTCATGCAATTGGAACAATATGTCAAGTACATTAAAAAAAATCTATGATTTTAATAGACAAATATTCCAAAACAAACAACTTGTAATAACATTCAATTATATTGATTGTCATTCATTGCATGAACTGATATCATTGCTCAAGCTACATGCATGCCTCATTTATTCATAACTTGTAGATGGTATTGTACTTTGTTTATTTAACCTATTTCTTTTTTTATCATCTTGTTTTTTACGTTCCACTTCTTCATGTTCCATCTACTAACATAGAAATAAAGTGTAATAAGTATATCTACATTTATATAGTAGAATATACATGATTGGGTAAATAAAAAATCATATTATAGTAGTGAGTGTTTCATAAATAATACACATTCTTTTGAATCCATACCATATGTTGTCTCTCAAATTCTCTTTTGTTGGCTACACTCCATAATTTGTTTCCTACATGCTTAATACATCATGATAAAATGTAGACCAGTAAGAGTCTCTTGGCAACGAGAGAGAATAAACCAACCAGTATTGGGTATTGGGAGAGGAATTCATGGAGTTTATTTGTGATTCACATTTTTTTATAAATACAAATCCAAAATTATCAGTGGTTCAATGCAATCATTTATGATCACCACTTCACGCTAGGATGAGCGAGTATCAAAGAACTAACTCTTCTACTAGGTTATTGGGATAGCTCCTTCCCTGGAATTTTCTCTTCTTAGGGTGGAAATTATGGATCATTGGTGGATGAACCAAATGAAAGAAATCTATAAAAGGAGTAATCAATTGCAAAAGGAGATTAGTAGTGAGGGAAGTACTAAAGAGAGGGAGCAGGAGTTGTAGAGACTAAAGAGATAGGGAGAGCTGGCCAACTCATGTTTACGTGATCAAGGTTTGTTGTTAGGGGACATATTGAACCTTACAACTTCTCACCTCGAATGAAAGTGGTTTCTTCAATACCAATTCATATATGTCTCGACTTGGTCTCATCCTTCACCTTGCTCTACTTGGGTAGCTTTCAAGCGTTCTCACATGGTGTAACGAATACCTTTTATAGACTGGACATATGATCCTTTTCGGTACACACACTCTTCAGTAAAAATGTATGGTTGTTAAGTTAGTTATTACCCCACCCCATGACCCTTGATAGGTCGTATACAAGGTTATCCCTTCGTTATTCCTGACCTTCCTTCTGATAAGTGGTAAATTAAGGAAGAAAGGGTGGCATGGTCATTATTCTTTTTTTGTAGTTAGGAGAGTGGGAAGTTATCGAGCAGGATCCAAATGCATTATCACTATATGAGGCCATATTTTCACCACTAAGAGGGGTAGTATGTTCAACGTCACTGTGATGTTTTCTTTCCCGCCTAAGATACTGTCCTACCTCATGGAGGAATATACTTACTTCCTACGTGCTCTGCCACCCATGCTACATGCCCTCACGAAAAGGTTTATTGTTGTTCTGTTAATTATAAAACAAGGGAAGTTAAACAACATAGCTACTTATAATTTTTCGAATTAAACCTTGATACTTCAACATAAACTCACAACCTATACTTAACCCAATGTTGATCAATTCTTCAGTTGACTCTTTCTTTGTATGTTAGCACATATTAGAAGACATCCACGGATGAGTGTAAAATAATTATTTAAATATAATTATCATAAAAAATATGAAATCTTAAGTAAGTCCAAAAACATAAGTACTCACAAACTTTGCAATCAACCCTTTTCTTCCTCATCCTCCTAACTAATGTAGTGAATGGGTTCCATTTTTTCTCTTTTCTGCAAAAAAAACAATTTTAAAATAATATTTCATGTGATAATTAAATTTTATGTACATAGAAGATCAAATCAATGATTACATGTACCAATGATGCACGTTGTTGTTGGGATGGCTCCTGTGCTGCAATTATGTTCATTTGTTTTACCATCTCCTTGTACACTGTTTTGGACATCCCTACTGGTATATATTGGTTTTCCCCTCATTTGTACCTTGGTATTTGCATAATCTTCCTAAAAAATTAAAATCACAATTATTTTTTTTTAATTCTTAAATCGACAGATGAAAGTAAATATAGTGAATAAAATAATTTGGTATTTTTTGGGACATTATAGAAAAACATGTTTAGTAATAATACTTTTTAAATTATTCTCTTTTGTTATTGTAGTTTTTTTTCTATTGCAAATCTCATGGGTCTCATTTACCATTTCTTTGGAAAGGCTTCTTGTATTTTATATATCACCTTATTCTTGGAGTCATTGGGTTGAATTTTTTATTGTAAGTGGAAAGTACGTCTATACATTCTTTCCACTATATCTCTCGTAGTTGTTTTTTTAAATTCCCCCCTCTTGTTAACATCACCACTCTAGATGAACTGAAGAAAAATTAATCATCATTTACATCCTTCATAATTTGTATCTTCTTAGGCTGACATTTCGTTCCATCGCTATCACCCCCTACACAACATTTAAAAAATGTGAAATTGAGTGTTTAGTACATGTTAGCAATTAATGTTAATAAATTATTTTTTAGTAAAATGTCAAAGAAAAACTTCATGTTCATTACCTTTTGATTCATCTAATTCCTCTCTTTGCAATATTTCCATAAAGTGTTTACACTCTTTTTCACTGAGATTGTGAACAATCTTATCTAGTTTCTTCAATTTTTTTCTTTTCATGACACGCCTTAACCAATACACATCATAACTTAAACCTACAGATAATTCAAATATATCAATTTTTTTATAAAAATATAAAACTTTCCTTTTCACTTGTTGGGATGAGGTAATATCACTCTCACTGCAACAAGTTGTTTTCCTTGAACTTCTATTGACCATCTTCTATAAAAACAATCTAGGAATCATCAGATATTGAAATTATGAAATATTGTTGAGAAAAAATTATTTAAGTGTGCATAATAAAATAGTACGCATCGATGTGTTAAACATATGTATACACATCGATGTATGATTATTGTGTTGTTATGAAATAGAAAATGTTTTTTCCACAAATTGTTATATTCACAAGATGCTCTATAAAGTAATAGAAGCATCGATGCCTTGTTATTTTTTATTGTGTACCGTCAAACCCGTGAACAAATTCAAAACATAATTTTTTCAATATTAAAACCATTTTTATTTACATTTTAAACTCATCAATGTTATTGACAAGAACATGTGCACCAATGCACGATTCCTATATAGTGCACACCATTAATTGTGAAAGCAATTTTTTAAAGAAAACAAACAATGATAAGGTTTGGTATACAACATTATTAGTGTGGTCCCCTTTCAATAGATACCAAATTCCCCATATACAAGTAAAGAAACCATAGAAAAAATTATTTCTTAAAAAAAAAAAAAAAATCTCATTATGAAATATAGAGAGGGAAACCAAGAGAAAGAACATGAAAGTTAAGGCTTCCAATACCTAAGGTAACTATAAAACCCTTTTATTTTTTTGAGAATGCACTAAAACGTGTTTGAATAAAATAGGGGAAATATTTTATTTTTTTAAGTAAAAAAGAGTAGTACCTTCTATATTAGATAAGCATAGAACTTAGACAAAAATACATAGTCAAGGCTAAAAACCACCAAAAAAATACTGCCGGTAATACTGCCGGAAACCAGTAAGACTAAGGGGCTGATAGCAGTTTTAGCAATAATACATTATAGCTGAAAAGCCCTGTCCTACCCGAAGGAAACCAGGACAGGTGATAAAGGTCCAAGAGTTCATAAAGTAAAAAAACATTAAACAAAGCCAGGAATCAGTAAAACCTAAGCATCCGGAGCGCCGTCACCATCCCTCGCCTGCCAGCTGTGCCTTGCTGGAATAGCAAACTCCTGAGCGCACATGGGACACTTGTGCTGAGCTGGAGCTCTGGAGAATGCGCTGAGGAGGATATCTAAGCGCTGGCTCATGAGGAGCGTTCTGAGTTCCATGTCGGCCAGGTGGCTGCGTAACTCTAAGACTAAGGCCAGGTGCTCATCGCTCAAAAGAAAACCATGCATGCCACCTTCCAAGCCACTGCCTTCCTCTGCAGTTCCCGCATCCATTTCCTTATCCATCTCGTCCACAACCTTCCTCTGCTCCTCACTAGCCTTGTTGTCCGTGGGCTGCTCAGCTTGAAACGATGGCAGTTCGTCCTGCCATGGAATTTCTTCAATTGGACAGCCTGGGATGTCGTCAGCACTGTGTGAGGCGCAAACTGGGACCTCCATGGCTCGTGGAATCACAATGCATGGCAGGTCACCTCGTAGCATCTCAATGCATGGCAGGTCACCTATATACGGGTCCTCCTCTATGATGCATGTGGGCAGCTCGACCTCAGGCTCCGCATCCCTTTCATTACTCACACCAGGCTTCATCCCATC